>JARJEC010013150.1:0-10319 GCA_030264575.1 Tachinus sp. AB-2021 | reverse complement strand
TAACTAGTCATTCCAGTCATATAAATCTTCTTAAAAAAATAGAAAACAGTAGTTGCTAGTACAAATTACTTTGAATTATATTAATTGTTCCTCGATTTCGATTTCCTATTATTGTATGTAAAACAGGTATGTGTATGTAAATTTTTAGATTTAGCTCTTATAACAATTGTATATGTGTATGTGTATGTATATATATATTTTTTTCAGGACAAGCGTAAAACAAATATGTTTCTTATTATTATTCTATTGCCTTCGGTATTTAAGATTGACACCAATAAAACTACAAGTTTTTTTCCATATCGGAATAATAGTAAATATTTAATCAGTAAATATATTAATAAGTGAAGGGTAGATTATAATTTTAACACAAAAAATTAATACAAATTATTAAATTAAATGAAATGAAATTTAATTAACAATTTTCCTAGAAATAACATCTTCAACGTAATATTTGATAAGACATAACCACTTTTAAGTTTGGGGTTGGTTTAAAAAACTCGCAACAGTTTGTGAGGAACTGTAAATATGGTATTATTAAAATAATAACATAGTTACAGTTTTATTAATTAATTTAAAGAAATAAATGTATTTTATTAGCAATAGAAAATTAGGGGAAGAAAAAAAATATTTTGCTTCATTTAAGGGATTTTTTTTTTAACCTTTTTAGACATTTTTTAATTTAATTTTTAAAAATTTTTCGTACATTTCAAGAAAACGCGAAAAATTTTAATATTTAGGGGATACAATTTTCCAGCTTTTGCATCACATTACCAAATAAAAAGAAAATTATAATTTTAAAATAGTCAAATATATGTTTAAGTGAGGTTTTAGAGTGGCTAATTATCAGTCACAAAATTGGATGCTTTAAAACTAAATATTTTATTACATTTTTGGTTTAAAAACTATACAAGTTATTAATTAAAAAATATGTTTAAGGGATGTTTAGGTTTTAGGGTGCCCAATTATCAGTCACAAAATTTGATGCTTTAAAACTAAACATTTTATTACATTTTTGGTTTGAAAACTATACCAATTATTAATTAAAAAATATGTTTAAGGGATGTTTAGGTTTTAGGATGGCCAATTANTGTTTAGGGTTAAGGGTGGCCAACTATCAGTCACAAAATTTGATGCTTTAAAACTAAAAATGTTATTGCATTTTTTGGTTTAAAAACTATACCAGTTATTAGTTAAAAATAATAGCTATATTTTAAGGGTAGTTTTCAAAATTGTATTTTTAACTTTTATTAAATAATTAAACTTTTTACAAAATTGTTGATACCATATTATATTAAAAAAATAAATCATAAATAAATACGCTTTACTAATATTTATAGGGTAAGATTTTTATTTAATTTTAATTGATTGTTATTTAACACTTTTAATATTAAAGGCAATTTATTTTTTTTTTAATTAGAAAAACATTTGACGGGTTGTTTTCATTAATGAAGTGGTTTTATATTGCCCTCGGTATTTAAGATTAACACCACTAAAACCCCAAGATTTTTCTATATTGAAATTATATTAATTATAATTAATAAAAGTATTAACATTTTAAGGGTTAGAAATAAATAAAAACGTCCAATTATTTATGGCGACTGTCCTTGCTTGTTTACAAATTAATGACTCTAATTTCTTTTTTTGAATAATGACTTTTTTGTGAATAATTTTACTAACATTATCTCTAACAAAGTCATCTAATAAGTCAAATNCTTATTCAAAATTTAATAAACAAGAAACAATATCAACAGACGATGACTCATATTTACCCAACGACGGAAAATTTAAATAAAAATTCATTTATAACATTAACTTATTTTGGTAAAACCACTGACAAAATAGCGCGCATTCTTAGAAAACAAAATCACCAAATCGCGTTTAGACCAAGTTATCAAATATTTTATTTAATGCTAAAGATAAAATCATTTCCTTTAAGAAATCAGGTGTTTATGAATTATCATGTTCCGAATGCAAAAGTGTATATGTGGGCCAAACCTGAAGAAGCTTAAAAAAATATTAGAGCCATCACACTAAATCAAAACCATAGTTCATTTGCCAACCATTTGCTAAATTGTAATCATACGTTGCCGGATATCAATAATCCAAAAATGTTGCATACTTGTTCAAAAGGCCTTTAACTTAATTCTTTAAAATCCGCCGAAATTCATAACAATAGCTGTAACTCCTTTGTTAATTTATTAAATGGACAATCAGAATTTTATTTGACTTAAAACCTTCTGAAACGTAAAAAAATAAATTTAAAAAAAACGTTCTGAAACGACAAAAATGAATTAAGAATTAATTTTTTAAAGTTGTATTTATTCGACTTAAAACGTTCTGAAACCCAAAAAAAAATAATAAATTCTTTCAAAAAATTAATTTTCATTGTTCGACGTTCTGAAATCCTAAAGAAAAATTAAAAAAATTTCAAAAAAAACGTTCTGAAACGACAAAAATTATAAAAATTATAAAAAAAAAACGTTCTGAAGCAAGAAAGATTATTAGGAAATTTAAAAAAACTAATAAGTTGTCTTTATTCAACTTAAAACGTTCTGAAACCCAAAAAAAATTAATAAATTTTCTTTATTCGACTTAAAACGTTCTGAAACGCAAAAACATTAATAAAAGTTTAAAAACAAAAACGTTCTGAAAGGACAAAAATGAATTAAAAATTTATTTTTTTAAAGTTGTATTTATTTGACTTAAAACGTTCGGAAACCCAAAAAAAAGTTAATATAATTTTTCAACAAATAACTTTTCTTTATTCAACTTAAAACGTATCAAAAAATTAACAAAATAAAGAATTATTATATTTGTATATTGTATATTTTTTCGAATTTGAAATTATAAAATTTAATCAAATAAATCAATTTAGTTAGACACTCATCAGTTATGTGTAGTAAATTATATTTTTAAATGTGTGTTTACAATTTTATTTTTATTGTTATTTCATTTTATTTTTAATCCGTAAAACTGATCCACTTTGACTTGTCTGCTGTATACCTGTGATTACTTAATCCCCCTCTTTTTAATTGTTCCTTGTAACTACCTGTTCATGATCACTAACTAAACTGTTTTTAATTGTTTATTAGTCTATATAAATGTATTTAACTGTTGCCACTTGATAATGACCTTCATAAGTCGAAACTAGTATATATAAGTTGCCTATATTTTTATTTTTTAATAAATAAAATGTTTGTGGTTAAAAACACAATAATTTTTGTATTATTTTTAATAATGAAGTACCACATAGTAGAGGTCGGAACCATCCTTATGATAAAATAAATAACAGTATTGATCGATGTTGTAATGTCTTCGCAATTTGATTGATGTTTGTAAAAGTTTGGGAAACGATTGTTGCGGTATACGGCTCCCGCCACATTCTAGATAAGCAAGAATGCGACAAGTTTCGGTCCTAGGGCAAAGTAAAGTAAAAAAAACAACTCGCGAACAAGATACATAAAAAAGTTGTTCGATTTAGTAGTATAGGCATTTAGAAACGGGCTATCGTTAGAGCCATCGAACGTGCGGTGATTGCCCGCCTTGTAACTTCTAACCCGGCCTGTTTATATCCAGCAACTACCACTACAACTCCTGTTTATACTGCACGTGTACTTAATGGCAAATCGATTGCAAAACTCCTGCGTCGCAAAATTAAATTAATATTAAAGTTTACGACTTCTTCAGGTGGTTTCGGTTGCCTGCAGTTATATTAATTTACATCAAGTGTTCGTCTCGTTAAAATCAATTGTCATTTGTTTATGACTGGAAGATGCAATCTTACGTTATCATAGGAGGTGCAGACTTGCCTCATAGTTTAATATTACATCCGACACTTGAAATGTGTTAATGTAATTGAAATCACTGTACTTCGTTATTAAGTTTAAATTGAAACCTCAGGTACACACACCTAGTTGAAAGTTAAATTTAATTTGCGTTTCAATCAGGCGGCAACTGACACGATATTAACTAAAATATGCTCCGAAAGAAATTAAGCCCCTCAATCAGTTTTAGTGGAAGTAGTTGTGTGATTATGCTCCCGGGACTTGGGGATTTTAGCAAGATTACAAAGTAGTAGTGGAGGAATTAACCCTTCTCATGTGTGATACAAGATATAAAACAACCGGCTTAGTTTCAGTTTGCAATAAATCCCATCCTTATTGTATTTAAAACAAAGGTATTTTAAAAACCCTGAGATTTTAACGATCCCGGCGCATTCGCCATAATTTCACCAAACAAATATGTAAATGGCAGCAGGTGAAATCAATTTTGCAAGATTACATATAAAATGCATTAATAATAAAAAAGCAGGAAACAACGTTTTGATCGATGGCGCCAAATGGCGCGTAAAACTAGTTTCCACTTAAATCCGCTCCTTTCATGCACACACACAACAAAAAATATCGAATTGCAAATTGCGCTCATGAAATTAGCAAGTTTGCATTTGCCGCTGAATTGATTCCAGTTTGCTGTTAAATCGGACGGCCGCGCTTAACGAAACAAATAAATATATTGTGTCGCAATATTATAGAACTATTCAATTAATTCGAAATTGCTCGCAGGAAAATTCCGGAGACATTATTAAATTGAATTCCTGCCATTTGTCAAACGCGAAAGCGGCGGATGTGTGGAATTATATTATAATAAAATGCCTAGTTGTTGTTGCAAACATTTCAATTTAATTTTGCTACCTTGATATGTTAATTCCGTTGCATTATTTAAGACGGGCAGGAATCCCCGGCATTCCAGATTGTCTCCTGCACATGCGTATTTTGTCTTCAATGCAATCTCGCGCTGAACGCTTAATGTTTGTTTAGAGAATATTCACGCCTCTTGAACAATCGTCGTGTGTGCTTTAGACGTGAACGAGCAATAAGTGCAGAGACATACTGACATCAAGAATGTGTGCTTGGATAACATTTAAATATAAATTATTAATGTTTTGACACTGCTAATGCTGAATAACTCGGGGATTACATTCACACACGTCGTCGCATCGAGAACAATATGTTGTTAAACATGTATTCATTATATAATTTCATAATTCACCTCATTTCCAAATTGTCTGCGTGCTTCTTGCCTAGTCAGGTAGGCCAAACTAACAAAAATGCAAACTACTCAACTATCGCCAATTTAGTAATAAAATTGGAGCTTATCAATAAACAAATATATTATTTTGCAAAGATTGTAATATTCAAGCCTAAGTTGAAATTAGAATATTATAATTATTAAACAGTTATGTGAAACATAAAACCGATGCCAATTGAGATACCTCCGTGGCTCAAACAGTTTTGTTAAATGGGTAACCTCATCTATTTTTTTATAACTGCCGAGTTTACCCTGATTTCTGGCCTTTTCTATTCTCCTTTAATCCAGAATTGGTAGAGCAGTGGACATGAAATCCAAAGGTTATGGTTCGATCCCTATCCGAGGTGAGTTTTTGAAACAATTATTTAAAAATAGGGTAATTATTTAATAATTTTACTATTCTAATTTAAACCTAGGCTCCACTTAAAAAAATAAATAAAATAAAAAATTGTAAATAATTATTCTTTAGAATATTCGTAAAGTATATCTAATTTATCATCATTGGTAACACTTAACACTTCATTGGATGACATTTAGATTTTAAAGTTTTGTGACTTATTTGACTGCTGCATAATGATTAATATTCAGTATCTTATAATATCCTTTTTTTTAATTAATTCTACTTAAGACTAGGATTGAATATCCAAAGTTACAGCGCCCAACTATTGCTACAATAAAATTGTTTGGTGGCGTGTGCATAAGATAGTAAATAGATGCTATTAGAGGGCGCAATTAGTCTAGTTTGACGTAAAAAGTCCGTTAATATTATTTCGTAAATATCACGTCCTGAATATGATTCAAAATACGTCATCATGGCGTCGTTTGTTCTACTAAAAATGTTTTTATTGGTCATATGATGTTGTAAAAACAAATACACAGATAAATTATAAGTATGATGTAACTTTGCTGGCTGAGACATTAATATTTTGTAAAATATCGTTGAAAGTAAAAAAAAGTATAAGAAAAAACACAGAGATGAAGAAAATTTATAAAAAATATCTGAGAGTTAATGTGCATTAATATTATTTCGTAAATATTACGTCCTGAATATGATACAAAATACGTCATCATGACGTCATTTGTTCTACTAAAAATGGCGTCTATTAAATGTCTTTTATTAGTCATCTGATGTTATAAACACAAATACACAGATAAATTATAAGTATGACGTAACTTAGCTGGCTGAGACATTAATATTTTTTGTAAAATATCGTAGAATGTAAAAAAAAATATAAGAAAAAACACAAAGATGAAGAAAATTTATAAAAAAATATCTAGAAAATAGTAAAAGAATTATCACAAGATATTAAAAAAGTGTAAAAAAAGTAAAAAACGTAAAAAATGTTATGAAATATGATGATATGAAACATTTAATTTAGAAAATTGTTATTTTTGTGGCGTGCCACCTGTATGACCCTTATTCTAGCCTATCTAGTAATAAATCTAAAGGTGGTCGTGCTAAAAAATTTTGTCTCAATTAAATTGATTCAAATGAATGTATTGAGGAATAATTTTTATAAATAGGTGATAAAATTATTGTTGATGAATCCTATTTTCCACCTTGTTCGAAAATATTTGTGAATCATAAATTTTTATCAAATTAATGAAATACCAATGAAAGATAATAAGCTATAATTGTATCAATCTTAGTTTTGACATCTCAAAAGGCTCGTAGAATAATTGGTGTACACGAGCCAAAATATTCAAGGACAAAGACCACAAAATCTGTTTTTTTTTGTAAATATCTTGTTTCTTCTGATAAATGAGTAAATTTTGAATCTATATTAAAGTAGTAGAGCGTAATAGCTATTTATTATCGAAAGTGTTTTGGATAGCATTTTATCCACGCAAGAATATTTAAATGCGCCAGCGAAGCTCGAGCGTTTAATTTTTTTAAGTGGGTAAAAGGCATTTAAAACGCGCATGCAATACAACGTTTTATCTACAACCACTACATTTCTATCATACAATATTTCTATTCGTAAAATAAAACGTGGTTTATCTTATCATAATTACCAGTTGCTATAATAACAATGGGATAAAGTTACATTATCCCACTAGTGGATAATGGGTCACTTAAAACGCTTTCAAAGTGTGGATTAAAATTTAATTATCAGGTGATTGTAGATAAAATTCTTTACAATTTTGGTCTTACTCAATATTTTATACAGTTAAGCATTCTGGAGCGCGAAAAGTAACAGATGCCTCTTAGCCGCCGTATATATATATATATATATATATATATATATATATATATATATATATAATAACGCTTTGTCAGCTGTGGAAGCTTTATTACATTTTATTAATTTTTTATGTGTAAACATCTATGCTAGCAGCCACGGCCGGGGTTTATTTGGGAATGGACCGTCACGCAATGACGTCAGCGTCAGTGTAATGTCTGACGTCACTTACAACTGTACATATTTATGTAACGTCAGTGTGCGTGCAACGCAGCTCAGTGAGTGATTGAGTTGCTGACTTGGTGAGTGAGTTGATAAGTTACTGACTTGGTGAGTGAGTGAGTGAGCGAGCGAGTTTGTTTACACTTCCTTTGTGAGTACAGCGCTACTCACTTTGCAGTGGCTTTTAAAATTTTATTTTTTCCATTATTTTTGCATTTTTTTATTTTATTCATTTTTTTAATTTATTCTATTTTTTTGTCTATTTGAATGAGTGAGTGCGTGAGTTGATAAGTTGGTGAGTTGATGAGTTGGTGATTTGGTGAGTGAGTCAGTTGATAAGTTGGCGAGTTGATGAGTTTGTGCGTGAGTTAGTGAGTGAGTGAGTTTGTTTACACTTTCTTTGTGAGCACAGCGATACTCACTGATTTTTGTTATTAATTGTGGCTTTTTAAATTTACTTTTTTCTTCTCTCCTTTAATTTATTCTATGTTATTTTTTTGTTTATTTGAGTAAGTGAGTGAGTGAATGAGTTGATAAGTTGGTGACTTCGTGAATGAGTGGGTTGATGAGTTGGTGACTTGGTGAGTGAATGAGTCGATGAGTTGGTGAGTTTATGACTTGCTGAGTGCGTGAGTGAGTAAGTGAGTGAGTTTGTTTACACTTCCTTTGTGAGTACAGCGATACTCACTTTGCTGATTATTGTTATTAATTGTGGCTTTTTAAATTTTTTCTCTTTTCTTTAATTTATTTTATGTTAATTTTTTTCTCTATTTGAGTGAGTGCGTGAGTGAGTGAGTTAGTGAGGGAGTGAGTGAGTTGATAATTTGGTGACTCGGTGAATGAGTGTGTTGATGAGTTGGTGACTTGGTGAGTGAGTGAGTTGATGAGTTGGTGACTTGGTGAGTAAGTGAGTTGGTCAGTTTATGAGTTGGTGAGTGAGTGCGTCAGTGAGTGAGTGAATTTGTTTACACCTTTGTGAGTACAGCGGTACTCACTTTGCTGATTTTTGTTATTAATTGTGGCTTTTTAAATTTATTTTTTTCCATTATTTTTGTGTTTCGTTTATTTTTTTATTTTATTCATTTCTTTAATTTATTCTATGTTAATTTTTTTGTCTATTTGAGTGAGTGAGTGAGTGAGTGAGTGAGTGAGTGAGTTGATAACTTGGTGTGTGAGTGAGTAGATGAGTTGGTCAGTTTATGAGTTGGTGAGTAGTGACTATTAATTGTAACTTTTTAAATTTAATTTTTTTCATTATATTTGCATTTTGTTTATTTTGTTATTTTATTCAGTTTTTTAATTTATTCTATGTTAATTTTTCTGTCTATTTGAGTGAGTGAGTGAGTGAGTGAGTTGGTTGGTTCGTTCGTTCATTTGTTTACACTTCCTTTGTGAAAACAGCGTACTCACTTTGCTTTGATTTTTTTTTATTATTTGTGGGTCTTTAAATTTAATTTTTTTCATTATTTTTGCATTTTGTTTATTTTTTTTATATTGTGTGCAATAATTAATGGATTCTATTATTTTTGTTTTATTTTAATTTCAATTTCACTTTTATTTTAGTATTCGTTGAAATTTAACAATTTTCCATTTATTTTTTGTTTAATCCATTACTTTCGATACCTCTTTAACCATTCAATTTTTTGTGTTTTTTTGATAATTATATTATTATTTTTGTTCATTTGTCGCTTGTATTTTTTGTATTTTTTATATTAACAACTGCTTTTTTGTTATTGTTTTACTCATCCTTTGAATAATTTATTTAATTTTGATTTGTTGTTAATTTTGTGAGCTTTTAGCACTTACAATTATATTTTGAAAAAAATAGTTTCTTTATTTAAAAACAAATTCTTTAAATAAGAGTCGAAACAAAAAAAATGCTTCAAACAATTATTTGTTGTAAAATGATTAAGTGTTAAAATACATAATTAGAGATTAAAAAATGTTTGCTCTTTTATATATACGTTGTATTTGTTGCATATATGATAGTTAACATTTTATTGTAAATATAACTTTTATTTTTTATAACAAATTAGTCAATTATCAATATCTTATTGCAACAGTGGAAAAATGGGTTTAGCACTCGTGAACAAAATCATTTAATTATTTTATCGTTATTCGACGTCTTTCAGAATATTAGGTAATTGATTAACGATTCATTGGAGTAATAATTATTTATTTTTCTGCTTAAGATTAGCGAACGTTTCGGGAGATCACATCTCCCTTCATCAGCGCTTATCTGATAATTGATCATTTGGAATGAAAATTCATTGCTGAATAATAATGCACTATCTTATTTAAAAATTAAAATGGAATATTGTAAACCAACATATTTGAGCGCAGACTAGCGAATCTTGAGCAGAATAATAAATAATTATTAGTCCTAGGAGCAGTTAATCAATTACCCAAAAATCCTTTAATTACTTTGGCTTTTTTGCCCAACTTACACACATGTGATTATATTTATATAATTAGTTATAACTGATTTTGCTTACTTGCAATAAAAATAGCTACCGTTTTTAGATTTTCAAACTTTTTTTGATAATACATACATCTTAAAAGTTAAAACAAACTTTTTTTTAATTTTAATTAATTAATAATATTTTTCATTAAATTAATACTCATTTTTAATTTTTTATAGGAAAAACAAAGGGCTCCAATTTACAACCCGGAAGATTACGCATTATCATTAAAAAAATGGGGCCGACGACCACCTGCGAACGGTCCTGGTCTGTACACGAGCCTCACACCCGCCGATACGGACAACCAAAAGACACAAGGCCCACCCTACAGAGACTACAGAAATCCCATGCTGACATCATCCGG
>JARJEC010013132.1:0-14981 GCA_030264575.1 Tachinus sp. AB-2021 | reverse complement strand
TTATAAAGGTTTAAGTAGTTTGAAAGAACAAGTAGTTGCTGTTTTGTCACAACAGATGGCAGTTTATGAATTGAAATATTATTACTTTTTATTAAATCAAGCACTATTTTATAATTATTTGATGTGAAGTTGTATTTTAAATTCAATAAGATAAGTAGAATGTTGGCATGTGTTGGTGGAGGATAGTATAAAAGTGGATCTGGCCGGTCTGTTTGCTACACTTCGCTTGGCCCAATTTTATATAATTTATATTCATATTTTCGTATTTATCGAGTTTTAACACTGATCAAGTGGATTATATTTTCCCCAATTGACACATGTGCCATCTATTGGTATTTTATTTCCGTATAAGAAGAAAATTAATACATTCGCATCTTTTTTGTGTTCAGGAGTTTTTTAATGAAACAAAAACCAAAATATGGAGATTTTGGAGATCTACAAATTAGTTTACATAAAATTTTATTATAAATTTCATAGTTTTCATATAAATTAACAAATTTCTTCGTTTTGACATTTTTAATGCATTTTTATAAGTTAAATTGTCAATATAAAACCAATTTAATTCAATTTCTTAGAAGCCTCAACAATCCTAAATTTCACTTAATCACACAGAACATATCCAATGGGAACTCTACTTGTTAAACTGTTCATGTGCACATCACGAATAATTTTTGTTTACACAAAACACACTTGAGCTTGAACACACTTTAGTTTTCAAATATGTTATTTTAAAGCAAACAGTATTTTAATACGTTTATGATGTCACACGTAAAATAACATAGTATCATTGATAGGTTATTTTGCCTTCTTTATCTTAGATTACTGCTTGCCTTAAAATAACAATTTCAAAAGCAGCTCCAGGTGGAATATGTTTGGAGAATTTTTTTTAACATAATATATAATTTTTTTAGATAAATTTTATAAAATTGACTGTTTATTAATAGATAATTTTACATTTTTGTTGCTTTCCCGATTTGTTATTCATATAAATCGAGCACTAGCTGTGAGAATATGAGAGAAGGAATTGAAAAATATAGGTTGCTTACTTTCCGATTACCACAACTATAAGGTTGTCAGGTATAAACATGTTTGATTAAATTTTATATGAAATAAAATTTTATTTTATTCCGGACCCGGCAGGATTAGGTGGCCTTAGCAAAAGTTTGTCACATAAATTTTGAGCACAAGAAAAGTTAGTTAACTCGTGCCGCTAGAAGGAAGAAGTGTTAACAAATTTAATGACTTTCTCAAAGCTTTTGATAATATTATGGCTTAAAGACTTGGACCATGTAAGATTCAATTGCATTTTTTTATTCTAAGCAATTTTTCCAATAAAATAATTGAAATTGTTGCAAACTCTGTTATTATAAAAATCGAGTTACTCGCTTTTTAAATTAGGAAAACCATAAATTTTAACTGGAGGCATGCATGGAATCTATCAAAAAAATTCTTTATAGTCTAAAAATGCATTTTTTTACCTAGTCTAGCCTTCAAGTCATAATATTATCAAAACCACAAAATAAATTATTCGTTATTTAGATTTTTGTTATACTTTGTAATTTTTTTAACAATCATCAAAAAAAGACGATTTTACACATCACAATCGATACATACACTACAGCATTTTTTCACAGTAAAAAAAATGATTTCTATGCATTTAATATAACAATATCATTGACAGTGACAAGGTCAGTTGTATTATATGACAAATTTATTTGATACCTACGTGATGAGATATTTTCAAATATTATATAAAATATTATAGAAAAAATGTTTGTATTTCATGGCAAAATTCGTGCTTAATGGCGGCTGTAGTTGCTGTCTCAACCAAAATTAACATTATCACGCGCCATAAAAATCACTCAATACAAAAACAACTAATCTGGCTTGTTTTCTAGATATTTCTTAAACAAATTTAGTAATTTAGTAGTGTCAAAGAAGTTTCAAAAACAGTAACAAATGATTTCAAAATATGATAGATGTTTGAAAATTTAAAGCTTATTTACCACTCACCAGACATTGTCTAAATTGAAATTTAAAATAAATCAATAATAACAATAATATAAATAAGTAAAATATATTTTTGAATTCTGTTTTATGAAGTATGACAAATGCAATATTAGTCATAACGGCTTAAATATATTATGAGTATTTTATTATTTCTAGTATTATTCGAAGATTAAATGGCGCAAAAAGACTTACGTTGATAGACTGCTGGTTGCTGTGTGGTAGGATCTGCAGGCGCGGTCGGTGGTTGTGGATAATAAGCAACGCCCCCTTGGAAATACGGCATGGTTCCTGGCTGGAAGAAGTATTGAGCAGGATTGCCAGGAGCAACGGCAGGCGGACTAGACGCATCAAAAGCCCTACTGAATGGCTGTAAAGACTAATAATTGATTATTAAATAATCTGATAACAAAACAATGTTATAGTAACTCACCTGTTTCTTAATGGCAGGCGCAATATTCAATTTCCGTTCACGAAGCACTATATTATCGGCCTCTCGTTGTAAGCGTTTGGCATCGTCTTCACTTTCAAATGTGATAAATCCATATCCTTTTGATACACCAGCTCTATCTTGGATTATCTTTGCGGCTTTTACAGTACCGTAATTGCTGAATAGTTGAAGCAATTCACCTTCTGTTGTATTTGCCGAGATCCCACCAACAAAGATGCGGTTTGGCACCAATGTACCTAATAAAGAACAGCTCTTTAAAATTTCAAACTACATAGTGTCATACAGCAAAACTTATATATATATATATATATATATTTATTACACCGCACAAATTATTACAATTCAAAATTGAATTTTTTTAAACTAATTGTATTTTTGAAGTAAAACTTCTATGGAGGCAATTTTTTTCAATGTCAAATTTAGCATCACGCAAATATTCTCAATCGATCTCAATTCTACTCATCGATTTTATAACTTCTCTCTACTTCTTGACACGTAATAAAATAAAAATTAAAGTTTGATGTGAAAGAGAGCAAAGAGTAAATTCGATAAGTAGAATTGAGATGGAGCAACATCAATATAAACAAATCAAATTTGACAATCTAATTAATTTGTCAAATACATAGACTCTTATCATTGTAAAGAAATCGGTTTAATTAATTTACTTTGATACACATTTAATAATTTATAATTTTTAATTTGATTTATAAGCTGACTTTGCTGGTGAACTTAGCAGTTGAGAGACGGTATTCCGGATTCAATAACGACGATAAATAATTTTTTTATAACAATTAAATAAATGTTTTACTTCTGTTGTGTGGTCTAAGCACACTTACATTTTTTTTGTTAATTATAGCAAAATTGTTTCTTGTGTTAGTTGTGTGTCCCTAGCAATGGACAGTTTTTACTATGCAATAAAAACAAAATACCTAAAACAGACTTTCTTCATTTTTGTAAGGATGGTTAATTTTATTGTGAAAAACGCCGCATAAGACCTGTATATTTTTTATTTTATTACTATCTAAATATAGTGAACATTTCGAGGAACTCCTTTCCCCTTCCTCAGTACTACAATGGTATAACATATATTAGAGACGTATATTGTCTATACATATAACATCGTTTTAATTATTTTAAAAAAAGAATAAAAAAATGTTATATTATTATTAAAAACAAATTTCTTTCTTTATTTAATTTGACATAAGTTAAGTTTTACAATTTAAAATACGTATTAACAATGACTTGGTGTAGATTTTAATTTTTTTTAAACATAAACCCAAAATTATATATCATTAAAATCAACATAAGCTTCTATATTTTATAAAAATATATCGCACTATAGTAGTAGTAATTGTATTACTTGGGTTTTACCCAACATCGACCTCGAGATCCTACCAGTCATGTACGTATGTGTCTGTGTTGAGTTAAAGCTGGTTATTCTACAAATTTTGCAATATCTAGAGCGCCATTAATTGTTTCCCAATGGCGAATGGTAGCAGTAGGCGGCTCTATACGGTCCCCATACAAGTGCTGACCATACCTAACATTGCTTAAGTTTTGCAAACATTCAAAATCGGCCGAAATGGATATGCCATACCATTTTAAAAAGAAAATTGATTAAATATCTCAAAATTTGAAAGTTGGAAAAAAATATTAAGTACGCAGCCACCCACTCTGTTCTATGTACAAAAAATTGCTCACATCTTAGTGTAAAGGCTCGTTCCCATACAGATTAGTGTAGTTGCAGCAGTGCAGCAATTGTAATAAAATTTGGCCATTCATATAGAGATTAGTGTGGTTGCAATGCAGTATATAGTAAAAACACACCCACTGAACTTGTCATAACATATCGCTAAAAGTCATGTCAAATTAAAATATTCAAATAAATCAAATTAATTGCATTATAGTATAGTGCAGAAAATTTGGACCCCAGTTTCTGCATTGGCAAAGATTCTACACTACCATGTATGGTGTACAACTGCACTAATCTGTATGTGAATGATACTTGAGTCTTGTTTCAATAATTTAAGAAAAAAAATAGGCAGATTTAAAAAAATCACGTTTTAATTGGAGACAAAAAATGAGAAAAAAATGCTATCTCTACCAATAAACTATGTCACAAAATTAGCTCAACACTGCTTTATCAGAATTGTTCTACATTCAAATTTGACCTGTAAAGGGTATAGTGCCACAAAATCATAAAAGAATACTATCTTTTTTAATTTTAAATGAAATTGTATAATAAGTAGTTGCTTTTTTATCTGATTTTGAATAAAACTAGAGGACGCATGAGACGTAGTAAAACCTTCCTCCTCTCGCACGATTTATGCAAAGAGTATATTTTGAAACTTATAAGAAAAAATAATCAAGTTAGCAATTATTGAGTATGACAATTATACTTCAAAAACATCTCTAGCTTCTAAACTTGTTGAGTTATGCGTAACACATACATACACACATACACTCATAGATGCATACATGCATACAAACATACATACATATAGACATTTTTTAATCTAGATCGACTCAGAGGGCTTAAAATAGATATTTCCGTTGAAATCTCAATTTTCTAATTTTGAGGTCAAACCTATACTTTTCGTTTAGAAAGGAAAAATAAAAATGGACTTGCCTTGCTCTGTAAGGATGTGATGCCTTCTAAGGATGTTAATTGACGTAAATGGAAATTTCAAAATTTCAATTGGTACTGATCTCATATATCAGCATTTGTATTTCTTCACTAATTCGCTAAATCTAAACCTCAAATCTTATGAGAGACAAATATGAACAGATATTATGTAATATGAAAACTACATTAAGTGATGTTGTAAAAGTGCTTGCATATGCGCACATCGTTTTCCGCATATAAGCGCAACGGTGGCTAAATGCAAAACTAAAAAATAGTAAATAGGTGTGGTAGACTTTATATAAAACCATAAGTGATTATTGATGCCGCATGTCTAGAAGAAAAAGGCTTCAAAATATTATGGTAAGAGCCAATTGTAAAATTATAATTTAAAAAACTTGAAGTTATTATTATTATCATTATTTAAATCATTTTCATTAATGCTTCAGAGATTTGTATAAAATGTGTTTGTTTTTGTTGCTCGAGTTGCTTCCTATTTGGTGATTCATTTTAGATAAATTTTGTTGTTGCACGAATAACAAATTTACTCGCAAGGAGTGCCAAAAACCATTCACATAAGAGTATCATATTATTTTATCTACAAGAACATAACATTTCTTATTATCATATTTATATTACTCTATACAATTTGATAGCTGACAAAACATGAACAGATTATATGTCCTGTTGCTATATTTGCAGTAGATACAGTAAAATTTAGTAAACTGGCTAAAATCGTCACTTAATTTTATTTAATAAACTTTAAAAACGAATGATTTTTACAAAATTTTGACAACCACAAAGTATAAATTGCTAAAAGAATCTATAATTGCCTGATAAAATTTTAGAACAAAATTGTATGAGAACATCAAAATTGTGAAATTCCACTTCAGTGCATTTCAATCTTGTATTAATAATTGGGTAGTAATTAGTTCTGGTGTGCAAAACGTGAGCATTAAATACTTTGTATCCGTTACTCTGATAATTGAAAAGTCGCAAATACCACTTTTTAAAAGTACCCATTATAAAGTATCATCGCAGAGTAATGATTACCAGCAAAAATCAGCTTCGGTAACAAATACTGAAAGTTATCAGGAACTGGGTTGGTAACACATACATTGATCGTTTTAATACATTCGTCTGATACTCAACTCACAATACCAAATACTTCCGAGGGCCGATAGTTTGATACTGACGACGTATGACGGTATATGATATTAAAAAGATTTGTAGTAGAATAATTAATTTTTTGGTCTCCTGATTAATTTTTTGATCTCGTAACTACAAAATTGCAATTTTACAGCAATCAATAAAACCATTTATTTCTTCTATTTCTCTGGCGGTCCCAAGGATATTACTTATAGTTAAATTAAAATTATAGTTATTTTAAACTCACTCACTCACTCAGCTCACACATCTCAATCAATCCCTTCCTACCTCCTTCCCTCCTACCCTCCCTCACAAATTTAACACTTATGTTAAGTGTATAATGTTTATAAGATTGCATAAGAAAAAATTTGAATAAAAAGCATTTAAAGTTATTGATTAAATTAATTAAATTGCCATCATTTGAATAATAAGTTAATATATAATTAAAGCAGGCAATTTGTTTTGTTTATAAAAGAAAGACTTAATTTATTGAATTATGTATGACAAACAAAATAAAGTGAAATCTCAAATTGCGGACATATCCAATAACCGGACAAATCCTATAATCGGAACGTTTAGTATGCACCAGCACACGTCCATGTATTTATCTGACTTTTTATTAAGCGGACACTTCCAACAAGCGAACAAAATCAGTTGTATACACTGTACACAATTTCATTAAAAAACAGTTGACAAACGCTAAGTCGTTGCTATGACAATTAAAATATTTAATTTGCCGTCAAATCATAGTCTTTATACCATAACTGTTTTTTGATTTTGAAAATCGGATAGTCAATAACGAAGTTACAGCTCTGACCGATTTTTATAAACTGTTCTGTATATAACATGTGACAACTGAAACAGACCCCATATATTTTTTCTTTATCAATATTTTTTAATGAAAATTTTCGGTTTAATCGGAAGTCGTCACCTATATCCCTTTCCTTTTACCATATGATGGTGTCGGGTTAAATAAAACTGTTACACAGGTTATTTAGAAAATAATCAACAAACTTGTGCAGGTATTGAAGTATTCCAGACAACTGCACACTTCAAAATAAACTAAAATATACTTGAGCGGATCCAGCACATTTTTGCTTTCCACCTACATTCTAATGTAAATGCAGGTGGAAAGCAGTTGTCTGGAATACTTCAATACCTGCACAAGTTTGTTGATTATTTTCTAAATAATTGGTTAAACAATTGATGAGTGCGACTATTTCATATTTTAATAAACTGTTTCTACTTTATACATTGAAACAGAGCAACTCTCAGAAGTGTGAATGTGCTTAAAAGATCACAACAAAACCGTGGCAATAATTTATCTTAATTTCAACCCATTCCAAAAAACAACAATATGTCAAATGATGTTATTAAACATATTTTATTCAAAAACATAATCTACATTGATATGATTTGAAAAATTCTAATTAAAAAACATACTAAAATTGTTCATCCTGTTACTAACAATCACACCTGTAATAAGTATTTATTTATTAAATAATAATGTTTTTATTTTTTATCCTTATTTTTTTTAAATTTTACTTTGATAGAAAATTTTATAATTAAAACAATGAAATTATAATGTATATAAATAGTTTGTCTCAAATGAATAAAATTAATTTTATTTATCATTTATGTTATGCTAGCAATATCATCCAAATCTATTTTAAGAAGCAATGTCATGTTCATTGTATAAAAAGGACAGTAAATTCAAGTGTTTATTTTTAAATATAATTTATATAAGATTGTTGACATGTATCACTAATAAAAAAAATACAGAATGTCTCAAATACAGGACAATAATTGCTGTTAGAACATTAAATTAAATATTTGAAAAAAAAGTAAGAAAAAATAAGATTATAATAATGAGTATTAAAAATATTATTTATTGAAAATTTTTTAAGTGGCCACTGCAATATAAGCTGCAGTCCACTAAAGAGCAAATATGCATGCAAGAAATACATGATGGTGTGTACACTTTATTATACAGGGGGTGACTACATTGATGGGGGATTTTTAAATTCCCGCCAAAAAAATCTAGGAATTTTATAATGTTTATGATTTTTCAGGTGTTAAATTCAGTATTACACAGATGAAATAACCAGATTATTGATTTATTTCCACAGACATTCGTGATGTTTTGACAGTTGTAAATATTTGCAGGTTAAGTTAAACCGGTTTCCACTGCCCATCATATCGGTTCGAGCTTGCACGGAGCAACCTAAAATTGACATTCATTCGATTCTGTTTCTTGCTCCTAGCCGGAGCAAGGAACAAGTGACATGTCATCAACCATTTGTATATAGGTTATCTATGATTATAAACAACAAATCAGGATCATTTTCATTCATTTCTTTGCTCATGCGGTTTACAATAAAGAAACAATTAATTCATTTCATTTCATCATTGTAAACGATGCAAGCAAATTGGGCGCAGTTATTCATCAAGCATCTTCATATATTTCTATAACTTGTAAGTTGTGAAGTGACTAAGAAACCACATATCTAATATAATAATAATAATATCAAATATTTTTATTGAATAATTTAGTTGATAATAATAGAAAAATTTTAACTTTCAGCAAGCAAGAATATCGAGACAGTGAATACACCTAGGTCAAGCTGAACTTTGTCAGAACAACCAGAGGAAAATGCACAGCTCCAGCTTAGTGTTGCTCAGAACTATCAGTGAAAAATGCTGTAGAATTTAATTTTTGTTTTCATTCAATGAGAAACAATCTTGCGGCAGTTTTACAACTCATATATATAGGAAAATATTTTAGTTCAATTTATTGCAATCCCGGTTAAATAAGTTTTTCCTGATGCAAATGTTTCATATAAAATACCACTTATTTTTTATTTGTTCTGTCTATGAAAAAGCAAGATCTAGTGCATTTTCATTTTTCTTTAGTACCATAAGTTGCCTATTAATCAATTTCCAATGATCGTTGACACCCCGATAATAATAAAGCTGATAAAATAAATTTCAAATGCCCATTCTTTGTTATTTTGCAAAACTTTGGATTATGTTTAAAATTGTTTTGTTTTTATTTTCTATATTTTTACAATCACAAAAATGTGCACTAAAAATGACTAAAACTAATAAAAATTAAATTTTTTATTCTGTAAAAACGTTTAAGAAGTCTATAATAGCATTTTTGAACAGCGTATGTATATGTTGACATTTCGGATGATCACTGTGCACTTTTTGGTGCTGTGTTATTAAATTTAAATAGATTATAACATTAACCAATTCGAAAAAAAAAATTTAATTCTGTAAAATTTATTAAAAAACTTCTATCTGTTTATTTTTACATTTTTCATTTCAAATTCAAATTCAATTCTAATTAATTTAAAACAATATACTATTTATAAAATAATTAATATGTAATTTGATAAATAAAAATGCTTACCAAATTTTGGAGCGGTGTTTGGTGGAGGACTAGTCTGCGTAGTTGTCTGACCATTGGCCATCGTGGTCACTGGTGTGCTGGCCGGAGTATTAACCATGGAGCTGTTACTACTTCCACTCTTCTTAGTATTATTCTGGTTACTGCACGACATGATCACGTCACTTTCTTCGTCGACCTCAGAACAACTTTCCACTGAACCTACAATGGAAAAACCAGATCTGGTTTGGATTATCCCTTGTCACAATCAGCGGTTCCTCCCATTGGAATACATTTTCCCCAGATTGCCCTTTCTCGTTTGACTTTTATTATTTATGTACTTATAAACTTTTTATAGGGTAGATATTTGTTGGTTGTTGCTGTGTAATGTTGTAGTTTATTTATTGTTAAGGCCAAATAGGGATGAGATCTGGTTTTAATCACTGGCGTCGTTTTTATTTGTTATATTATACCTAGAGTTTGCGTTTCGGGCTGCTGCTACCGTCCTCTGCAACAAGCAAAACGGCCGTGTAATGTAATGCAGCAGGTGTCTTTTTATTGTTTACTTGTCAGTTAGTTCAGTTTTGGGTGATAAAAATACAAACAAAAGTGGCAATCACCACTGGTGCCAATACAACGTAAGATTAAAACCCCGCTTAAGTCAGTTATCCCCACTACGCTTCACAGCATCAGAGATCACGCTAAAGCTCCACCGGCGTTGCACGATCTACGCATATTACCCTATTGATCCGATTTGCTCGACTATTTTATTATTATTTATTCACACGCAACATATTATCATAAAATGAAGAGTTTATTTTAATTAATAAATGTTATTACTTCATATTTACGCAACGATCCGAAATATTGCGCATTTACTTAAAAAAATATTAAAAATTAGTTCAACTTTTTCTAATATCTATTTTATAATTATTTTGATAGATATTAATAAACAACATTAGGACCAATCCAATTTTATTATACTGTTTTTATACTACTACTATTTTTATATTTTGACTATTTTATGTTTACGTAATACACAATTGAACATATAGTTTGTTTAGTAATCATTTTTGTTAATTTATTGTTAAGTTGACATAATAAATGTTGGTTATAAATAAACCGCTTAAGCGTGGTTTATACTGTTTCACTTTGGATATACCAGTACATATGTACACTACATACACTCAAAGTGAACGGTTGGATGAATATGGATGTTCATTTTGGAAGAATCATCAAACGTGACAAGTGTAAATGACATTCAATTTCAGCCGCACTGGCTGTAAGATCTGTATACTAAAAGTAAACGATGAACGATAGTGCTGGTCCTCAACTTTTGATGAAAGAGCTGTCCATCCAACAGATGATTCATCATTGTTTTTATAATATATTAATGTAATATAATATTGCTTTATTTGTATTGTTGATTAAAAGTTTCAAATTTTATCGTTAATTAATTATCAACTAACAAAATTAATTTATTCGGTAGACGCTGAATTAATTTGATCCTATATAAAAAATAATTATTGCTTTATATTTGTGAACAATTTTCAGAAACACAAATTATATATTTCAGATTAAAAGATTTATTTTGTTAGGAATGTGCCTTAATTTTATATTAGACCAATGCGACAAGGTGGGTCCCCCTTGTCTCAGTAATACATTATTTCAACTCTAATAAGATTAAGGAGATATGAAATAATCAAACTATATCTCTAATAAGTATTATTATTTTGAGACATCTGAATTTTGATTTTACGCTGGCACACTTTTAATGGGAAATTCAAATATTTCAACCCTTATAATAGCATTAAGATTAAGAGTGTTATGCACATTGTGAACATTGAATAGAATTTGAATTTGTGGTCACAGGTTGGTACGATCTGGTGAAAATTAATTATATTCATATTATAAATTAAATATTTTATTTTCACTTGATTTTTTAAATACTTTTTTATAATCGATTTAAATATATTGATTTCATTATCAAATAATTATAAGAATATTGATTCATAAATTATTAAATTGTTTATTTAAAAAAACGCACCACTCTCATTAAAATTCCCAACATTTTGATTATTTTTTAGGTTATATAAATTTGTCAATATATCAAAATAATAAGTGTTGGTGTAATAAAATATGTTATAATGTTAATTTAGAAGTATATTTATTAAAGGAGAGTTATATAAATATATATATTTGAAATTTATACGAAGTCGGTATCACTTCCGGTTATTCAGGAAACGACGCTATCTTGTGAATTTTAAAAGGAACCTTTTGGTTGTTATTTTGAATTAGTTTGGCAATTTAAATACAAAAACCTATCGATCGTCAAGTTTTATCACCATGGCAACAAAAAAAAAACACTTTTTGTTTGCAGAAGGCTGCAAATCGGTTAAAATTGTTGTTACATTAATGGGGTCCTCTGCAAGGTTAGAAAGCTTATATATGCTATAGTTTTTTTTTTATAAAATGTTATGTGTCTGGTATCATGGCATGCAGAAACTTATTTTCTCTCGAATAGTCGCAATTGACCTATGAGGTTTCATTTGAAAAAATTCACTTTCTTTCTGACCAAAAACTACAAAGCGTGCTTTGTAACCCTTAAATTAACATTATAATATACTTTATTACACAAACACTTCCTATTTTGATATATTGACAAATTGATATAACCTAAAAATATAACTTAATCGATTATAAAAAAAATATTAAAAAAAACAAGTAAAAATAAATTGTTAAATTTATAATATGAATAAAGATAAGTTGATTTAAATGTAGTACGCCCAAAACAGTTCCCGGAGACTTAGTTTTGAAATGTGTTATTTATACCGCTTTGTCGACTTGCGATATTTTAACACGTTCTAAAATATCACGTTTGTCTGTCGTTATATCAAATATGCTAGTTTTGACATCTGTAAATGCCATGTTAGTTTAAGATCCGGTATACCTTTATCTGTTATTTCAATATGACAAAGATTATATGGTGCATAACATAGCCATTGGCAAATGGATTGCCCGTCCAAATACTGTTAACTTATTTGGATTAACTGCCCAGATTTGTTATACACCAATGGGTAATTTTAAATTACAAAATAAATATATTAGGTTGCAATTTTTTTTATGGGTTGCTAAAAAGTTCTCGCCTAAGCCCCAAATCGCAAAAATCTACCAACATTTCATTGTGCTTTATATCTCGTCTGTTATTGGTTGCATTTGTTGGACTAAAGAGTCATCATACAGCAGTTATAAAAGAGTAAATAAGAAAATATAATTTGTTAAAATGACATAACGTCGGCAATGTTGTAAATATAGCGTAAAAGTTGTCGCGCTATAAAATATAATTTACCGCATCCCAAAATTGGCAATTCCAGTACGCTGAAATATCAGTTCGGGAATTAATTTCTTGGACTGTATGGAAATTATTAATAATAATAATTCGTCACTGCTTTCAATTTTAAAGAATATGTTTTACAGACACAATAAAAGTGACAAATCTATTAACATTTGTCAACAACAAATTTATCAACACATTTTTTCACAAAAAAAAATCTGTGCGTCTATGAAATTTGTTGGACGAGGCGCCCCGCCCCGTCCAGCAAATTTCATAGTCGGCCGGGATTAGCAATATGACGTTGCCGGCAATTTAAAATCACAGCAACATTGCCGGCAATATTGCCAAAAAATGGAAATATACAGCAATTTTCGATTATTGCATAAAAACAACAATTAAATAAATATCTTATAGATAAAACTTCTAAAATTAAATCTTTTGAATAAAATCCCGACAAAAAGGGAAGCCCACATAACTACTTTAGTACAGTAATTTTTCTTCTTTGTGATGTTCTAAAATATAATAATAAGTTGTTTTAAAAACGTAAATAATAATGTAAGCCTTCTAAATATGTAATCCAACTGTTAAATGGTTTAAAACTTTTTATGTTTTTCAACTGCAACCAAAAATTTACATAAAGCATTTTTAATTTCTTTTGAAAAAACTTATGGAATATCTTCTCTTTTGGTCATCAACCAAAACGAACTTTCATTACTAATTAGACTAATCAAGCATGTTAAATAACTACCTATCGAGCTTTTACGGGAAAATGTAATGAATTATTTATATTTGTATCAAATCTGTTAATATTTGGGAATTTCTAATTTTCTCTATAATGGCAACTGCAATTTCAAAAAAGCGGCTGTTTCTATATTCAAAATATGTACGTTTGTATCACACAAAGTATCCAAATTATATATGTTTCATTTAAGGCGACCATATTTTATCATTTTCAGCATTCTAAGCCATTTGTATTATATCCGATAACAAATTATTGATTTTATTTTTATTTCTACGGCAATTTTGAAGCAATTTCGCCAATATTACTGGCAATATTGCCACTTTTTTGACAATATTGCTGGTTTAAAAAGCAATATTCCCACTTTTTGGCAACTTACGAGAGTCTCGGCAACTTTCTGGGAATATTCCCAGTTCGGCAATATTGCCCGTGATACAGTGCTATCCGGGATTGTTTAATTTTTTCTACTAGACACCCAATATACTATTATTATTCTATTCGTACATACCTACGTGTTTTCAAAAAACAAATTAAAATGTGTATTTTATTCACCGTTTACTACATTACATGATTTATCGAATTTAATTTTGAAATAATTTCAAAGAAATTGCTAATTATACTTATTACTTATTTGAAAGTAAGTAGTAAGAACCAGTTAAAGTGTTTTAACAAAAAATCCGGACTGTTACTTTTAATTATTATTCATCCTATAATACAGATAAGGGTAAGAACTGGATCAATATTTTAGTAGTCTCTTGCCAAGGCAGCCTTTGAATTTGTAGCTTTTTATGCAGCACAATCTAATCGACAACATTCTGTACTTTTTTTAACTAAATAAGTAAGTCAAGTCAGTATTTTATTCTGATCGCTGTTTTAGTTAGGCCCGCTTTTAAAAATGTCGGATAAATCGGAGAATTATCCTGCCTATAAATGTATACGACGACTTATACCGTTATTCGGTTTTACAAACGACGAATAACTATTCCTTGGTTAAACAAAAAAATATTAGATTGATAATAGTTTTCGGTCAAATATCACAAAGTAATCTATTTTATCTGCCAATTTCTTGTGGGATTTACTAAACTATTAGTGTTTATGAATGTGTGCACAGTTTTTATTAATTTTTTCATCGACTACCTTGCACAATATTGATGATGGAAACTTGGATCCAATGTGTACCGCTTCCTTTAAGGTAATTGTAATTTTCATAGATAACCTACAATTAAAGTTTGTATTCATTTCTGACAATTATGTTTTGACGTTTCAAACGAACCAATAAGACGCGGG
>JARJEC010013122.1:0-10622 GCA_030264575.1 Tachinus sp. AB-2021 | reverse complement strand
ACACTACGCCCTACGGATAAACAAGCTAATGCATAACGGGATAGGAGAAAAACTAGACTAGTATAAAATATGCCCAGAAACAAAACAAGCTCAATGTTGGTTATATTATAATTCAAAATGGTCGGCTATTTCCTAAATAGATAACCATTTCCGGATTTTTTTAAAAATATTTCTCAAAATGCCTTCGCGTGATATTTCTCCACATTTCCAAAAGGTGCCACGAGAACCGGTAGGTAAACTCACTGAACTAAAATGGTATACTTGTGGTACATCGAGGACAGTCCTGCATTGAAGGAAAAAAAGAAGAAGAGCAAATGTGGAAAAATATAGTTCTACATTTCCTCTTCTTCTTTTTCTCATTCAATGCAGGACTGTCCTCTATGTACCACAAGTATACCGTTTTAGTTCAGTGATGTTTACATCAACCAGTTGTCGTGGCACTTTTTCGGGGGTCTTTCAATAAGCCTTTCTGGTACTTGGCTTCTCTTACTTTATTATTTTCTATAATCGATCACCTGACATTCTTTCTACGTGATCTCTTCACTCTCTTCTTCTCTTTCTGGACCATCTTATATTTTCTTAGGTGTTACATTCCTTCCAAATTTCTTCACTTCTTTGTCTGTCTTTTAATGTTAATCCTGTTATTGATGTTTGGAGCAAACGTTTCGTAAGTAGCTACTGTTGTTTCTACTTAAATCTGTTAAAGCGATCAAAATGAAGTGTCTGGTATAACATTTTGTTTAATTATTCAAATTTATTAAATTTGTATATATTACATTTTTTAATTGGCCAGAATGAACTGGCTGGTACCTAAATCTCCTCAAAGAAATCAAAATGTCCGGCATAAAATTTTGTTTAATTATTTTTGATTCATTCAAAATTTATGCTTCGGTTTATTGCTTTTCCGGTTTGGGGAATTCTAAAAGTGGGTTTCGGTCCAATAAATGTCACAGTATTTCCCTTTTTAGCTGGTCAGCGGCCTTAAGGTTCTCTTTTGGTGTCCAGAGCAGACGTACCCTGTTGTTTGTGACCAGTGCTTCCAAATTGTCTATGCGATCAAAAATCAGTTTGGATTTTATTACCGGCGAGCGTAACTCCAGCAATGCTGCTTGGCTGTCGGACATGATGGTAATCGAACTCCTGACTCTGTGATGTTCCTGTTCAATGAAGAGACATTTTTGCACTTTGTTTTCGATTATATATTCCAGCTTTTGGCCCCATCTGTGTACCAGATATTTCCTTGCTCTGTGCCCGGATATTTTTACTTTGACTACTCGCGACGCTATACTATACATCAAAAGACCTTCTTTCCTCCTGAGGTGGTTTGTCGAGCGTCCCTGCACTAGTCCTAATGGTCTTATTATGCACCTCTGACATCTTACATCTTTAACAGTTCTGTCTCTTCTATGAAGTCGCCAGGAGTTTTTGCCGAGGGATTGGTTTCAGTTCTTCTTGGGCTAGCATATGCTTGCCAAAGTGAACTGTGCGTTGCATATTGAATGCTTCGCATTCACACAGCAGATGCCGCGGAGTCNGGATTTTCTTGTATACACAATCTATGCATGTGCTTGTTAAGACCACAATGTCCGGTAATCAGTCATGTGAGCCTTCGCAGATTGATTCGACTCATTTGCGATACTTTCTTTTGAGTATTTTGTGTTGGTTCTGTTAGAAATAATCTTGTGTGATTCATCCCCTGGCAGTTATTCCACAAGTTATTATGTTCCTTTGCAAGTTTGCGTAGGATTATTTCTTTTCCGGTTTTGTGGAATCTTGAATGTTGTTTCTGATCCAATAAATGTCCCAGTTGTTCCCTTTTTGGCTAGCTGCTCGGCCTTAAGGTTCCCTTCTGTGTCTTGTTCTTTCGGTGTCCAGACCAGGCGTACTTTTTTGTTTGTGGCCAGTGCCAGCTATCTGTGCAATCCAAGACCAGTTTGGATATAATAACTGGCAATCGTAGCCCATATAATGCTGCTTGGCTGTCGGTCATAATGGTAATCGGTCTGATGAATTGAAACTCTATTATGTGCCTGGCACACCATCAATGGCGGCCACTTCCGCTTGGAAAACTGAGACATATTTACGCAGGTATAGCGTTAATCGTTTCTCCCGGTGTTTGTCTTCATATATTTTATGTCCGGTGCCATTTTGGTTTTAGTCCCCATCTGTGTGCGCATAGCAATGAAACATCTGGTGTTTCTTGGCCCTGCGCTCGGATAAATTTCTTTTAACCACAAGTCTCGCGATGGTATTACTACATCAAAGGACCTTTGATTACCTTTCATAAAGTCTGATCTCATCATTAGAGTTTTTCTTTATGCAACATGTTAGTAATACTCGTTCTGTGAGTCCCAAGATTAGAAACGTGTTAATTTATCTGTAGACTATACGCTGCTTGCCTCGCCTCGGCTTTCACGACTAGGTATAGTGGCGGTAGTGGAAGTAGTACTTCCACGGCTGCTGTTGAAGTCGTGCTCATCGCTCCCGCAAAAGTTATGTTAGTATTATCGTAGTGCAACACTAACTCCAACTTTTGAGAAAGTTCGTTGACAAATGAAACTACTACCCGCTTTTTTAAATATATTAGTATTATTAATATTTTGTCTAGAAGGAATTTTTTATTATGTAAGATGCAATTTTTTCCAAGAATCAATTTTTTTTATTTGGAATTCCTTGACTAATGTTGACCTTTTGAACGAGCTGATGATTAGAATCAAAGTTTAACATACGCTCATTGAAGCTAGATTTTTTTGTGTAGATCAAATTTTATTTCTCCATTCTTGAATGCTAGTTGCCTTTACTATGTGTTATTGTATTTTAGTAAATAAAGCAACTGGTCCGGTTTAATAAATATTTTTCGGGATAAGATATATAAAAAGTTGTTTTATTTATTACATTGTTCTTGATTACACATTTATTACGTTGTTGCTGTTTACCCATACATTTAATCATAGAAACTATTAAATTTATTAAGTATTTGGTCTATATAAGCGTTTGAAAAGAGAATAAAAGTATCATCCATGTAAACGTTCAGTGAGATTATACAAAAGTTAAACTTGTTTAGTGATGTAGTTACCAACTTATTCATAACTAACATAGCTAATACAGGCCTAATCTGTACTTCCATATGTGTGCCAAAATTTTATAAGTAATATTTTTTATCAAATACAAAAAAAAACAATTATCAAAGAGATGTGTATGTATTGTATATTATTTGTTACTGTAATGTTAGCTATTTGATTTTTTTCTAGAAAACAAATTGGTATTATTAACTGACAAATCAACTGAATACTAAGAGCAAACAAATGCACCTTGGCCATGTCTTATGAGCCAACAACCTATTATAAAAACACACACAGATATTGATAAATAGCACAATTTTGCAAAACAAGTTCACCGAAAAAAAACTCAATAAATTTTGTGTTAGTATTAGTTTTAATTTATCACGAGGTGGGTATCATAAATTTGAATAAACTTAAAATTGGAGGTATCGGTCCGCATATCTTGGAAGAAATAACTGAATCATTTGAACGTTTGCCAAATCATGACTTGCCAACATTATGGAGTGCTACTTATTATGCAGGTATTTTTTAAGAATATTTAAATATTCTGGTTGGTTATTAGTCTTGGCATCGCCTTCGCTTACTTGACTATCAATTTTTACATTGTACATGCACTATTTACATTCCATAAGCAATATACCTTTTTAATTTGGAAAAGAATAATTCATAGTCGTATTGTGTAATATCGTATTTATTCTTAGTAAAATACAGGTGGTCCAGAAAACCCGACCACCCCTCGTAAACGTTTTGTTTTCATTCTTTTGAGGAAATAATATCAGTGATAATACTAACCTCAATGGGCTGTATTAAACGAGATCAAGTTTGAACCCTTTAAATGTTTTTTGTATAAAACACTTTTTTATTTGCAAGATAGATAATGCACCAATCGTCCAAAACAAAATGGAAAACAATACGCCTTAGTTACAATGTCAACAAATAAGGAACAAAATTGTTAAATACAAAAGTTGCGATTTTTTCTGAATCTGCAATAAAAAATAGGGGTTGTCTTAAGATTTTAAATTCCCCCTACCTTTGCCACTTAGCTTGATTTTTTATCTTAAGGCAACCCTAATTTTTTATTGGAAATTCAGATTTTACGAGAAAAATACGCAATTTTTGTACTTAAAACTTTTACAAATCTGCTATATGGGGATTTCTATTTAACATTTTTAAGCTACTCCTTTCCCGATAAAATGCTGGTTAAAATTTGATCTCATTTGATAGAGCCCATTGAGGTTAGTACAATTTTAGATATTATTTCCTTAAAAAGTTGAAAACAAATTTTTTAAATGGAGTGGACAGTTGCTTTGGATCACTTGTTTTGTTATTTAAAAAAATAAACATGGAGACTTGGTTTTATAGTCTTTATATTAAGTATATTTAGTTGCATGACGCTACAATATCATTAATTGTTAATAAAATCACTTTCTTATTTATAAAATTTAAAAATTATAAAATCATAATAAAAAGTTTTTAACTAAAAGCACAAACGACAATTAAATTAATAGTGTATTGTATAAAAATAAAACATTCGGTCTTACTGGAAGTAATGTTTTAATTTTTTTAAAATAAAACACTATATATTTTATAATTTTTGAATTCCTTGTTTAATTGTCTTTCAAAATGTTTATTAGACTTGTGTTTTATTTAACAAAATTAATTTAATGTTACTGTTACTTCCGGTAAAACCGGAAGTCGTACTATAATGAACCAAGCAACATTTATAAAAATAGTGTTGTAATACCCTTAATAGTTTAGCAGATATAAGCTGGACAATGAAAAACCAACCACCCTGTGTACTCTATAGGGTTTATATGTGGCGAGACTACTGGCCAGCCTATACGTGCAATTCTTTATTTTTTTAGGACATCATTTAAAATTCTAGTCCTCGGCGGTCCAGCATTATCGTCTACAGGAATGACTTAATTCCCAAAGAACTACCCATATGGTATAACAATAGGCTCTAAAATATTGTTTAAGTGCTGTTCTGCATTCACAGACTCATTTCTAAATGTTATTAAACTTCTTTTCCTTCTCAACTTATTCCTCCAGATACGGTTATTGAACTTGTTTCAAAGGCAGCGGTAAGGACCATACATTTTTCTCTGTAACATTCTATTGGTTCCCCATAATACTCCCATACGTCTATCCCTAGAAAATTCTGCGAATTTAGTTTCATCTGTAAACAAGCAAGTCAACCACTCATTATTTTAATTGTTCTTGAACTAATAATATTTCTTTTTTGTAGAATTTTTAAAATCGAGCTGGTCTTTGGGGGTTTCTGGGGATTTAAATTATTTTTGCGCAATCTTCTTCAAATTGTTTGTCTAGATTTTAACATCTGTAGCATTTTGAAAGCCATTACTTATCGGAGTTGCATTATTGAACCTATTTCGATAAGAAAGTAAACTTAAAAATTTGTCCTGATTTGCGATAGTTTTTTTTTCGTGCGCCGCCCCCATGATCATAATGTGGTATACCACTTCTTAACTATTTTTGCAGACCCGCCCTATAATTGTATGTGATATATTTAAAGTTAAGCAGGGAAAACGGTAGGAAATTTTTATCTCCAACGTATATTTCTATTTTTTAAACAATTTAAAATAAAGTATTTTCAAAACTCAGTCTCTAATAATAAGGTTAGTCAAAAATAGTAACAACTAAGCTTAATTCTTCAACTATATAAAAATCAAAAAGTTGGTTAAACAAACATTTCTTAAATATAAACAAACTATAGTTATTACTTTACATGGTTTTTTATTACTTATTTTGTATTTATTTCTTTTTCAAATAGAATACTTTACACATTCTAAGCTTAATATTAAGAATTTTTGTAATAATCATTTTTTAAATTGAGTTATAAGCAATTAATAACTAAATTAAATATTTAAACTATTGCTTGCAATCTAATAATCTAAGAAACTTTTTTAAAGTTTTTTTTTTAATTATCTACAATTTTTAGAATTATTTAGGTTTTTTAGTAATCTTAACTAACCCTATATTTCTTATTTACTTATTTATTTGTTTATGTTTTACATCATTGCTCCGCAATACGCTAACATAATATAATACATTAGTACATTTTTTTTAAAATTATTTAAAATATTTAGTTATTATTTTAGATAGTTAAAGTAGAAATCTATAAATTTTGATTACCTAAATATTTTATTTAACTTTGTTTTTATTTATTTAATTAACGTTACTATTATTTTTTGTGATGATATTTTGGTAATAATGGAAAAATATCTTTGTGATGTCAATAGAAATTCCTACTTACCTATTAAAATATATTTTTCCATTGGCGTCATATTTTAAATTGTTCCAATTAAAAAATGCTTTGATTATTCACGTGCTTTATATTAACAATTATTTTTTAATAAATTTAAATCAATTATGCTTACTTATTTAAAATACTATTATACCATCCCATAGATTTGATAGTAATTGATTGTATTGAACAATATCGCTCCATATGTACATTTACAATTTGAATCAAAATAAGGTACATTGCGTTGTATGTGAATTTATTTTTATTAACTGACCTGTGAACCAAGACTACAATATTACATTAGAGTTAGTTTATATATAGTTAGCCAATAAATGTTATAAAACATTGATTTATTTATTTATTTATATATCTTTTATTTATTTATTTATTTATTTATTTATTTTAGATAAAAAGTAAAAAATTGCCGATTAGTTTTGTCAATTATAATTGTTATTAATAAAGAAGTAACAGACAAAAACTATGCTAACAAAAAATATATAATAAAGAATGTAATAAATAAATAGACAAATAGATACGACCAACAAGAACGCAACATATTAATATGGAAAACTACTTTTATTTTTAATTTCTCGAAAGTTTTTATTCTTTGCCAAAAGTTCTGCTGCCGCTTCTTTTCAATAAGTAAACATAATATAATAAAAATTAAAGTATTAAGTTCAAAGGAAGAAGAAAAATTTGATTAAATATATTAATTTTGTCATCAATTAACAGAAAGATTTTAAAAATAATTTGTTTTTATGTTTTTAAACACATTCATTCAGATAATTTAATCTTTTACAATGTCACAAAACTGTTAAAACATTAGTTTTTATTATTATAATAATAGTAATGGTAAACTTAAACTTGTTTATATTACGAGGACTAGCCGATTTTATGATGGTAACTTGCTCATTGTGACTTATATATTTCTCTTAAAATATTTAATTAAAACCTAACCTAACCTAACCTAACCTAATCTAACCTACAACAGAATTTAATTGAATTAAACTCGTAATGCAAAGGATGTATAAAGTGGCGCGAGAATATTTGTTTACATACATTAATCCGGAGTGTGTGATTGAGTAAGAAGACTTTACATTGCATTTAGTCTCAGAGTATATACGTTAATACACTTTAAGCGTCCCGGAATTTTTCCAAAGATCAGTTTTTAAGTTTAAGCTGCGAAATTGACTTTGAAATTGGGTTAACAATGTTCTTTTCTGTGTCTAAAGTTTTGCGTAATTCCACAAATCATCCCGTTTAACGTCGAACTTAATTTCAAAGTCAATTTCGAAGTTTAAAATTGAAACTTGATATTGGGCAGAACTCCGGGACATTTAAAATGGCCAACAAAAGGTTTGACAATATTCTTTTAAGTGTTTAAAGTTTTGCTCAAGTTCACAAAAAATGTTTAAACTAAATTTCAAAGTTAATTTTGAAAGCTAAAATTGAAAATTGATCTAGGTCAAAACGCCTCGACCCTTAAACCATCCACCAGAAGGTTTGACAAACTTTTTTTTGTGTCTGCAGTTTTGCACAAGAAGTCCACAATATCTGTTATAAATATTTAACGTAGTACTTAATTTTAAAGTCAATTTTGAAATCTAAAGTTGATCTTGGGCAAAACGCTTAAAACGCTTAAAATGGCGATTAGAAGGGTTGATAATGTTTTTTATGTGTCTACAGTTTTGCCCAAATCTACAAAACACGATACACGTATTTAACGTAGAACTTAATTTCAAAGTCAATTTTGAAGATGAAACTTAAAAACTGATATTGATATTGAAACTTTAGGACTTTTAAAATAGCGACAAAAAGCGTTGACAATGTTTCTTTATTTGTCTAAAATTTTGCACAGGTCCACAGAACTTGTTATAAATATTTAACATAGAACTTAATTTCAAAGTCAATTTCGAAATCTTAAATTGAAAATTGATCTTGGCAAAACTCCGGGACGCTTAAAATGTCCACCAAAAGAGTTGACAATAATTTTTTATGTGTCTAAAGTTATGCCCAAGTCCACCAAACCCGTTATAAATATTTAACGTAGAACTTAATTTTAAAGTCAATTTCGAAGCATAAACTGATTTTGGGCAAAACTCCGGGACGCTTAAAATGGCGACCAAAAGGGATGACAAGGTTCTTTTAAGTGTTTAAAGTTTTGCCCAAGTCAACATAACCCGTTATAAATATTTAACATAGAACTAAATTTCGAAGTTAATTTTGAAGCCCCAAATTGAAAACTGATCTTGATTTGGAATTGAATTATATATTTTACTTGGGCAAAATTGGGCAAAACTTGAAGTATTTAGAAGTGCTAATCTAGTTGTATTTTCTCAATGTTTTTGTTAAATTTGGTTTTTGCTTAAAATTATGGTTTCCATTTTGTGACTATTGTGTGCGTGGCAAAACTTTATTTTGGTTGGTCAAAACTGGGCATAACTTGGGCAAAATTATGGCACCTGTTATTTTTTCGAACTTGTTCATGGGGGTTATACCCCTTAGAAATTGGCTATTAAATTATGGGTTACTGAACTTGGACAAAACCAAATGACTATTGGAGAAAGCTGGGCATAACTTGGGTAAAATTATGCAATAGCATTCGTTTCGAAATTCCATCATGGAGGTAAGAACTTCACGCGGGTCACAGACTGAGTGGAGTCTGTGGGGATATTTAAAATATTTCAAACGTCCGAAACAAATTGGAAGTATTAGAAAAGGATAATTTGCTTAAAAATGAACAATTAAGATAAAATTTGGATTATTTAAGTGATTCTAACAAAAACATTAAGAAAATATTAAAATTTTTATATATATTATTAAAAAATTATAGTTATAAATTCAATCTACAAACCTATTATTACAAATTATTTAATGATTCTATTATTTTTCTTTTCTTTTATTATGAGATTAAAGAAAAACATTGTTTAGTCCGACTTGGTCTATTAGTTATTGTTTTATAATAAATAATAAATATATCATAAAATTGTGTTAACATGTAATATACTATAAAATAGTAAATTGCAAAAAATCCGCCCTATACTTAACAAATGTTTGACAAGTCAGCTCTATGAGCTTATCAAAATAAATAATAAAGTAAACTGCCAATTATATTTAAATTTTTGCATACATTAATTATTTGAATAAATAAATAATGACACAAAATATTTTTTCCGCTTTCGTAATAAAATGACAGGTTTCAGTCACGCAAATGCGTGTTAAAATATGAATTCAAATCACACGTGCAAAAAAGTGTATATTTAATTGCACACACAGATGCAATACGATCTTGACCGTATTTTTGCATTAAAAATACTGTTTACGGTCCAAAATACGGATGATACTGGAAAAATACAAACTGAAGAAATACAAGTTAAGATCGTAGGCAACATAATATGGTAGATTGAAAACAAAATTTGATAGTTGACAAATGTAATTTTGGTTGTATCAAATTTTGTTGTTGTTACATGGTTGTTATGATTTTATGTAATAAAAATAAAGTAAAGAAAATATGTTGCTTGCATATTTTGCTAAAAAAAACAAGAAATGTAAACATTTGACATTGTGGTCATACTACTCCATGCTTAAAGCGACCATAGCCATAAAAACAACACCTATATTAATATATTTAGCAAATTGATTTCCATTCTAAAACAAAAATACGTAATATTAATTATAATAAAAATTATTCAATTATTAATTCTCTAATTGCAAAAGTGAAAAAATTGGGCTTTATACACAAAGTGGTTTGCTCAATAGTCTAACTGGAGAATAGACTAATGATTAAATAATGCACTTTACTCACTTGTACTAAAATTACTATTTTGGCAATATACAGAAAAAGAGTAAGGAAGTAGTTTCTGTATATTACCATTTTTATTTATACCTAACTGAATGGATATCTATTATATGTCCAGATATGTGTGAATTCAAAATTCGTTACTAACCATATAAAACAAAAAATGACAAATTACAACTCAATGTAATAATATTTAATAAAATACCTCCATAAATACGTATAATTTTAATTGTAAAATATCGGAAATAAAAAAAAACTCTTTTTTAATTAATTATTATTATGAAATAACGCTTAAAAATATTTTTAGTTAATGATAAATAATATTTTGTAGCAAAATTTCATCAAAATTAAAGTTACTTCTTTGGTTAATTATTCAGGATTTTGGGCAAATCAACCTATAATCTTTATAGAGTTTCTAAAGTTAATTCTGATTGACAATTCTGCAAACCATCAGATGTCAAATATAACCTACATTAATAGCGTAATAATTATT
>JARJEC010013105.1:0-11197 GCA_030264575.1 Tachinus sp. AB-2021 | reverse complement strand
TAGGAGCAAGGCAGTATTGCATGAAGGAAAATTTGCGTAGTTTGCCACGTTGCAGAGTTCAGCAAACTGTGTAAGTAATTCCAAAAACTCAACGCAATTCTAAATAATTTCACACAATTCTAAAAAATTGCACAAACATTTGGGGATGCCACTCATTACACTACGCCCTATGGATACACAAGCCAAAGCTTACAGGAAATGTAAGCGTCCCCAGTCCATCTCATTCCTTTTAGCTCACTGCCGGTTTCCCTACCAGCTCCCCTCAAATTGATACGTTTTTAGCATCTCCGTTTTTTGAGACCTCAATATAAAAGTTATAGACAAAAATCAAGAACCGATAGATGGCGCTTTTGAGTTGTTCAAATGGAGAAAAAACCGCACGTGATCAGTGTGAAGTGATCTGTAAGTAGTTTAAGAGAGAAAATTCCCTGATATTTTAAATTTTTATAACCAACAAGGTCAACATAAAATATTTGTGTCACTAGCAAATTTTGTAAATGACAGATATTTGAGTCATATTTAGTAGTGACACAAATATCTGTTATATTTGTGTCACTAGTAAATATCTAAAAGGTTATGTTTCTGACATATCACGTGGGTTTGGTTTTCCCATTTGAACAGTTCAAAATTTAACACCAGAGGTCTGCCACTTCGCCGATTGTCTCCTATAGTCAATAACTACATAATTTGACAAAATTTCACGTAGTTACAAAAAATACATACAAAATTCACTGCAATCCAAAAAAGCTTACCAAAAAACACTACACAATCCCAACAAATTCCACATAAAACAAATAAAAATTGCAAATCCAAAAAAACCACCAGAATTCTAAACAACTCAAAAAATTCTCCACAGTTCAAACAAATTCCACATAATTACAAAAACACAATTCTGAAAAATTGGACAAAAATTTACATAATTCAAAAAATTCCAGTGAATTTTTTTTGTTTCACTGGAATTCAAATTTTCTTTTTGGATTCCAGTGAATTTTTATGTAAGTAATTTGATCAAATCCTAAAAATTTGGTACTTTTATTAAAAAAAATCACAATCTCAAAAAAATCGACTAAAATTACGTAGAAATAAAAAAATTCTCAGAATTTGATAATATTTTTTCAGAAATCTCAAAAATTTAAGGTGATTTTATTAATTTTTGCAAATTTTTTTTCTAAAAAAATATCACAAGCAATTATTTTAGAAAACCATTAAAATTTGAACAAATCCTACATTATTCCACAGTTTCAAAATATCCAAAATAATTCCATGATTCCAAAAATTCAACACAATTCTTACTCTTATCAATTTCAAATAGTCATCAGAAAGTGCACAAAAATTCACATACATAAATCTAAAAAATTCAACTCACTTCGACATTCCTCAAAAATTGCACACAATTTGAAAAATATTCAGGGGAATTCGAAAAAAATTGAACAAATTCACAAATTTCAAACAAAAAATTCACGTAAATTCAAAACATTTCACTTTAATAAAAAAACGGCAAAAAAGTTTTACGTAATTTACATCATTCTAAAAATTTGTAGACAAAGTATTTTTTATTTGTTAGGACGACGAAAAAAAATCCTCTAAAATTTCGGTTTTATTAAAGACCTTTCAAATGAGGTGTCATAAGGCATCCAATTTAAAGTTCTTGTAGGAGGGGAGAGGCAAACTGACACACATGTCAACAGTATGCTAAAAGATGATGACTTCAAAATAAAAATTGTTTCAAGGTTTTCAAATATTTTCATTATTCCATATTAATTTTAAAGAAAGTTACGAAAGCACAACTTAAAAAAAATTAAAAATTTGACAGCCGACAAAGATCTTTCTAATAAGATGTGATAAAGTCGCATCTAAAATTTTTAAAACAAGCTCATTGGAAAGGAGAAGTAAACTGATGCTTATGTCAACAGTGTGTTGAAAGATGTGTCCCTCAAAATAAAAATTGATGTATTTCAGTTTTTTGTTTTTCTGTTATATTCGGAGTGGATACTTTTGGAAAAAAATATAATGTATAAAAATTGTTTCTTATGTCCTTTTCACCTGGAAATATTAGTGCAAATCATTGACCTTTTAACTTTATTAGAACAAAAAATTAAACTAACTTTTTAAAACAAATTTATTTAAAATAAAATATAATACTTTTGAAATAAATAATACATATAAAAATTAGTACATATATTATACAAAGCATCGTCGAACCTTTGGATGTTTGATTAAAAAATTAAGTGTTAATCTTTTGCTTCATTTTGTATTCTCAGGCTGTCGGACGTTTTGCATGTGTCGTCATTGCATATGGAAATATAAAATATATAATAATGAACTTTGAGCAGAAAACAAATGTCTTTCTTCATAGTACTGATCTTTATATGATCCCAAAATACTTTAACCACAATCCAGACATCTTTGAAGGATTCTTATGCCGGCTGTAATGGCTCGAGTATTATGGTATAAAATTTATATAATCTCTAACAATTGCACTGGATCGGTTTGTATTCTATTGGCCCTATTTTGATGCTTCCCCCTTTGATCCTTCTTCGGAGTTGTACGGCCTGCAGCTATTTGTTGAGTTAGCAATTGTATTCGTTTTGCACTGTTTTGCAAACCATGCACGGCAAGAAATTCATTTTTACAAATTTTAACATCCTCGCCATTCACTTTAACGAAATACGCAATAGTAATCTTCCGACCGGACGATTCCTTTTTTGTTTTTTTCGGATACCTCCGTTTTGGCGGAACCGCTTTCATACAATTAAATAAATACTCATTTTGCAAATCGTACGAGCCCAATTCCCAAAACATATTAAAAAGGTTTAATTCCGTCCCTTCTAACAACGTCCTGCAGTTTTTATTGCAATAGCAAGCTGGACCCATTTCACGATTTTGTATTATATTTCCAGATTTATTGCTGTAACTTTGGCCCGAATTTCTACAACGTTTTCGTTTATTCTTTTTTCTGTCTTCTAAATTTATAGTTCTCTTCTTTCTGGGAGTTGGTAGTGTTTCAGTTGATTGGCCAGGTTCACTTTGCAAATAAATATAATCATCTGATATGCCTTCACCATTATTCTGTAAATTAAATCAAAATTTTGGCATATGAAGCTACACAGCACACAAAGTATTTTAGATTTTGTTATTTAATAATATAATCTAAAACGATAGTGACAAGGTTTTAAAAGCTTTAAAAAAATACATTCTTTACAGAAACCAACGGCATGAAATTCAAACAAAAAACACAAAATATATTAGTGACAGTGACAAACAATATCATGAGCGACAGTGACAACATGGAGCACCAAAATGCACAGCTTTGTTAGAAACCAGGCATCCCATGATGGCTCCCCCTTTTTTCACATAAAGTAACCATTTTATTGACTTTTCCAGCAGACTTGCAATAGGCGTTCGTGATGAATTGACAGTTAATTATTTGAGGGTTATAATATTTAGAACACATTTTTTATCTGAGCAGAATCTGAACTAGTTATTGATTTGTTTAATTCCTGTGGACCCAACAAAATAATTCGGTACCGATTCATAATCTGTCCAGAACCGGTCCAAAAAATACGTGTTAGAATAAACCTATATATTCTTGTAGCAATTTTACTACTAAATATGTTTCGAGAAAAATGTAAAAATGTTCGGTACAGTTTATTATAATGGAGTTTAATTGTTCTGCCTATAAAAAACCCTATTTAATGGATTTTTATATCTCTGTACTAGGTACCTTAACCCTTGAATAATAGGTGGATTTTTAAGAATTGATAAGGTAGATCTTAACAAACCCCACTACATTTTTTAATTATTTTAATAAATATATTCTATTAATTTTACATAAATCTGCAATTGTTATAACCACATAAAATTACTTTTTTGAATATTTTTATTGTTATAAAAAAAGCAAAACTATAAAAAAATCAGCAAAAAAGAGCGTTTTTTTAACTAAAACAAAAAATATTCTAAAAACAAAAATAAAATATTACATTTTTTCTAAACAAATGAATAAATAGAACTTGTACTTGCTCTAATTTTTCAGGGAGCAAGGTGAACTTGAAATTCAAGCGCTTTAAAACGCAATAATTCAAGCTTGATTTCCTCCTGGAAATTCAGAAAGAATTCAAGCTAATATAAAACGGTCATAACCTGTAATTCTGAAATGTTGCTGATATCGCTATCCTCGCTTTGTTCAATGCAATTTTCTTCTTTCACACCATCTATAGAAATCACGATCACATCCTCGTCCTTTTCTTTACTTTCGCGCGCGGCCATGATGTAAACAATGTGGCTTACGCCCTTACTCACGATGCTAATGAACCGCAGTAAACAGGTGGTAAATAGGTTATTCTTTTACGCAGCAATGAATATATTGTATGGTGGTGTCATCTTTATTTAAATAGCTAAAATAAGTTTATGTTCTTGCAGAACTTAAAAAATAAATGAAAGTGTGGCTCAATTCAATTGAATAAAAATGTGTTTATAATTAAATTTGTATATAACATAAACTTTTTTATTTTAGGTTGTATGTTGTTGATAGAGCATTCAGACTTTCCTTATATTTAGGATTAATCTGGCTGCTTTGTTCCTGTTCAGACACAGCTAAACATGCTTTTGATTACTTTGCAAGTTTTGTCAAAGATGTTCCTATATTAGGAAACCTGATTCCATTGTCCACATAATTAATATCAGCTAATATCCAAAGTGGATTAAATGCTGATGCATTTTTTTTTTATTATTTGTATTTCATAACATAATTATGTAACTATTTTGGTATATTGATATTAAAATAAATTTGTATGTTTTTTTTTAATAAAATTGCTTTTTCAGACATTATTAACAAACTTATTTAGTTTACGTTGGATGCTGTGGTATACAGTGTGTCCTCAGATTTACGCTCAAATAGGTATATAAGGCTAAAATTTTGAACAGAAATTTTATCTTTGGGGTTCAGCCCTGCTTGAATAAAAACTAATTTGTCATAAATTTCATTTAAAAAATTCAAGTATGCCTGGATTATTTACTATAATGTTATTTTGTATGCAGGAGAAGAACTTTTTTAGTACAAGATACAACAAAAATTTATTTAAAAAAGTTGTTCAGAATAATATTTCATGCCGTTGTACCAAATATTGTTGCACAATTCATTTTGAAAAATCAAGTATGCCAGGGATATTTGCAGTTTACAAAATGCAGAATCGCAGGAAATAAATTTCCATCTCGACTGAAATTTAAATATTTAAAAATAAATCAATATATTATTATTAAATGGTTGATAAAAATTGTTATAAGTGCAATTTTTGCTTCTTCTTATGGTCTACTGACTGTATTTGTTTTGTCCTCTTTCTTCGTCTCGTAGACAAGTAGGTACCTGCTGTGGTATCTGAAATTTCATCATCTAGTCTGTTCTTAGTTCGACGGGTACTATTATGGCGTTCTATAGAATCATCCGAGTTTTGTTCTTGCTCGGATAAATCACTCAACTCAAGATCGGTTGGCTTGCCTTCTTTATTAATAGGAGTAGGAGAAATTCCTCTCAGCTTTTCATATAATATATCAGGTATCTTTTTCTGCTCGTTATTTCTGATAATATTGTTTAAATAGCTCGTTTTGTTTCCTGCTTTATCAAAACAAAGATCGTGCAATTTTTCAAAAACAAGACAAATAGTAATTCCTATTCCATATAATATCTTGGCTAAATCTTTCGGCTTAAAAAGTTTTTTCCTGGTTAAGAAGTGATTTAAATAATTATTTTTATTGAAACAAGATTTGTGGAAATTTTTTAAAATAAGCGTAGCATTGTTTCCTGCCATGGATAATATACAGGATAAATCACTCGGCAAAAAACCTGCTTTATCGAAATCGACTAAGAGTTGTGTTTTGTTTCCCGTTTCATCAAAACAAACATCGTGAAAATCTATTAAAGCCGAACAAACTTTACCTTTTGCTCCATGTAATATATTGCATAAATTGCTCAGCGTAAAACCTTCTTTCTCGTCCAAGAAATGATTTAAATACTTTTTTGTTTCTCCTATAAAACAAAAATCATGAAATTTTTCTATAGTATCCACTGCCGCACTCGATATATTACACAGATCGTACGGACTGAAACCAACATTATAGAAATCGGCCAAAAGTTTCGTCTTTTCTCTTTTCTCATCAAAACAAATACTATGGAACTTTTTTAAAACAAAAGAAGCACGAACGCCCGATCGACATATAATGCAGGATAAGTTACCTGGTCGAAAACCCGCTCTATAGAAATCGTCCAAAAGTTCCGTCCTTTTTCCTTCGTCGTTAAAACAAACACTATGCAAATTTTCAAAAGCATCTTTAGCTTTAACTCCTGCTCCGCATAAAATGCTGGATAGGTTATGTATCGTAAAGCGTTTTTTCTTAATAAAGTGCTGTAAATGCTGTTTTTTATTACCTTGCTCATCGAGAAAAGTATAATATAGTTCTTTAAAAGCTTTAGAAGCATTAGTACCTGCTCTACCCAGAATACTGGATATATTAGATAGATTTATTCCTTCATTTTCTAAAGTTTTTAAATATTGCGTTTTATTTCCTTTTGCGTTAAACCAAAGATCGTACAGTTTTTTAAAAGCTGTAGGAGCATTAGCCCCTGCTCCACTTAAAATACTGGACATATTAGATAGCACTCCTTCTTCTTCCAGAGTTTTAAGGTATCGAGTTTTATTTCCTTGCTCATCAAACCATAAATCACATAAGCCTTTAAAAGCTTTTGCAGCATTAGTTCCTGCTCTATGTAAAATATTTGACATGCTAGATAGATTTATTCCTTCTTTTTCTAGAGTTTTCAGGTATTGAGTTTTATTTCCTTGCTTATCAAACCAAAGATCATATAAGTCTATAAAAGCTCTTGGAGCATTAGCTGCTGATCCACTTAAAATACTGGACATATTAGATAGATTTATTCCTTCTTTCTCCAGAGTTTTTAAACGGTGTGTTTTGTTTCCTTCTTCATCAAAGCAAAGATCGTATAATTCTTTAAAAGCTTCTGCTGCATTAGCTTTTGCTCCACTTAAAATACTAGACATATTAGATAGATTTATTCCTTCTTTTTCCAAAGTTTTTAAACGGTGTGTTTTGTTTCCTTCATCATCGAACCATAGATCGTATAAGCCTTTGTAAGCTTTCGCTGCATTAGCTCTTGCTCCACTTAAAATACTGGACATATTAGATAAATTTATTCCTTCTTTTTCCAGCGTTTTTAAACATTGCGTTTTATTTCCTTCTTCATCAAACCAAAGATCATATAAGTTTTTAAAAGCTTTTGCAGCGTTACCTCTTGCTCCGCTTAAAATACTGGACATATTCGATAGATTAATGCCTTCTTTTTCGAGAGTTTTTAGGTATTGAGTTTTATTTCCTTCCTCATCAAACCAAAGATCATATAGGTCTTTAAAGGCTTTGGCAGCGTTAGGTCCTGCTCCTCCTAAAACACTCGACATATTAGATAGATTTATTCCTTCTTTTTCTAAAGTTATTAAACGTCTTGTTTTATTCCCTTCCTTGTCAAACCAAAGATCGTATAAGTCTTTAAAAGCTTTTGCGGCGTTAACTCTCGTTCCACTTAAAATATTGGACATGCTGGTTAGCTTTATTTCTTTTCTTTTCAGAGCTATCAGACATTTTTTTCCTTCTCCTTTAATTAAGAAATCTAAAAACTGATTGAATGCAAGTATTCCTCCTCTGCCAACTATACTTTTAGCAAATTTTGTTTCAGCAATATACAAATCCTGTTCTTCTTCTTCTTGTAAATCAGTAGGGAATTCTGAATCCTCATTACTAGTGACATCGAGATCCATCCGCTCCATTTTTATTGCATTATTACCGTTATCTGTAACAGAATGCAATTGATTACCGTTTCATTTTTTCAAATGTAAGGCTTTTCTACAACATCTTTAATGGGAAGTCGAAAATGAAAATGGTACTAATCTATTCCAATATTTTTTATCTAAATTATTGACCCAATAGTTTTTTTACTAGAGTAAGCCAACTATATGTAACAATAAAAATTTATATTATTATAACAATTGTATATAGGAAAAATATTTTAAAAAATGGGCCCAAAGCAGATTTTTTAAATACGCTTTGGCATGATGGTTAATATTTTAAGGAACAATTGGAAAATGCCAAAAAAAAAGAAAGTTGCTTGTAAATAGGTATAAAAAATTACAAAAATCTGTAAATTTATATTATAACGTTATTATACTATAACGTAAAAAATTCATTGCTATTCATTTTCAAGTCGCAACTTTACTTCTAAATAGATGATGGTTACATGTTATTGTTCATTGGAACAAGTCTTTTTAATAAATGCACTTAATTATTTAATTTTAGAATGTACAACTCAATTAACTTTAATTCAATAATACAATTCATAATTACTTAAGATTAAAACATGATTTTAGCTAACCAAATTACAGGCAGACAATTCGTTAATTTATTAGGATTCATAAACCGATTGTCAATTGAAAAAGATTTAACTTAAACGACAACATCACACCGCAAAAAAGAATTATTTATCCTAATTGGTAATTAACAAGTTGACTGCCATGTGTATGAAATGAAATACTTTTTATTTAGTAGGCATTTTGAATGCACACACAATAATTGTTTGGCCACGTGTATGAGTACGAAGTGAACTTTACGTGTATTTTATACTGTAGAATGCTTAGTATTGCATATAAACTGACATGAATTTTAAATTTACCAAATTATAATTTTTTTAATTAAGAAGTTTTTAAATATTTTCTAATAAAGCCTAAAATACCATGGCCCAGAGGACCCTTTTACAAAAAATGATCGTGGCAGTCAGCATCTTATAATGCTGAATCAATATTATTTACCCGAGACTTTATCTTGACCGGATGTTGAATCGGAATCGGATGGTACATCTGCCATGGTCAACTACTACTATTTTTCTGTGTAATCACCCAAGAAAACAAAACAAAACTTTATTTAAGTTGCACTAATAGCAATGTAGTTGGAAGGTTAAAAATGTGTACATTTTCGTTTATTTTCATTATCTATTCACATTTGCTTGTGGAATACGGCCAAACCGGTTTCTTGCATAGAGCCACAGATATTAAATAAGAAAATGAATCTTTTGCAAAAAAAGATTCTTGAGGTTATGTTATGATTTCTTCCACTTCTCACGTTGTTACCGGCATTTGATGTTTGAAAATACAACAAGTGGTTTACTTGAGTGAGCGCTATGTATTGTAAGACGAGCCAAAATCTTGTACATATTTGACGTACAAGAGTGGGAGGAGCCATTTAAATTATGTTATTAATATTATATATTAGGGTAAATAGTAATATTTAAAAAAATGAAAAGTATCATAGCAATATTTTAGTCTAGTTTTTCAATTTGATTTATATCAAATTACATATTAACAATTTTTCAAGCAAATTTGTCCCGGTAATTCCCCCACCTCTGCACGTTTTTCGTACAATATGCCGGCTCGTTTTTTAAACACGGGCGAATATTGGAAGTCCGCACTCCATATAGTTATGCAACTTAAAATACACGGCGTGTTTTAAGTTGCATAGCATCAAGATATATACAGTGTGTGCATTAATTGGCGAGCAAGCTGCATATCGTGCCAAAAGAAAACGCCGTACTACGGACCGATTTTAAAGTAGAAAGTTTTACTTTAATATGTGGTCGTGACTTTTTGGCTGGACGCTAGGTCTGACCGGGACAGCTGACCACATCAGCAAAATCTTACTTTAAACAGTTCTATTAACTAGCCATAAACAGAAACATTTTTTGTCATATTTGCGTGTGGTGAGTTAAAGTGATGAAAACACCTGCGTTTATGATGACATAGCACGCCACATCACAAGCCCTGCAAATGCTTCACAAGCCACACGATACTCAAACCCATCATTTAAATAACATCAATGCTCGGCGGTCCTAAAGAAAGTTCCCTACATAATAGTTACTTTAAACTGATATGTTTAATGAATCCAAATGTATTTTTGCACAAAACACAGTTGAATAGGTATATTACAATATGTACGCAAAAAACAATTAGCAAACTGAGTATCGCTGTACTCACAAAAGATGAGTAAACACCCTTACTCGCTCACTCACTCACTCACTTCAAAATCGTTGCACATAAAATATATATTTTTAAAAAAATTTAGTCCATTTATATGACAGATAGAATGACATTTTGAAAAAAGTGTATTTACATAAAATGTACTCTTCAGGATAGTCTATTGTTTGCAACAAACCGGCCGCTCGTTCCGTTTTTGGCATATTAGAGTTTAAAAAAAAGCAATTATTTTTTAGATCGTTTTTTTTTATTTTTTAGATCAAATATGAGTTATATATTCACTAAAACTCATATTTGAGCAAAGTTCAAATATCTGGAACATGCCTACAGGAAAGTCCTACGGACAGACGGGCGGAGATTTTCTTACCCATTTTATTTTGCATTTCTCGAACGTTTTAGGTTATTTTGAAATGTTTAAGACAAAACAAATTCGGCCAAGACGATAATTACCAACGTTCTTCTATTTCTTCTTCTCCAAAGAATAGAATGTGGGAAACTAAAAACAACCATACATAATGGGTTAGGTTAGGTTATGTTACATGTACACACTGGACATTTTGCAGCGCATGCTTTAGAACTTCGCGCTTTATGGACCGAGAGTTCTATATAGCTGTACACACTCCAACGCTGACTTTTAGACTTGCAACAATAAAATTATAAGGTAGACCATAGGTGCTTTCCATTAGCCACTAATCTAATCTAATCACTAGTTAGTTACTTTAGTTACAAACCGCAGAGGACTACTTTGCGACCAAGCTAAATGGTAAGAAATTTTACTTACTTAGTGATGGGGATAAAAATGGAATTTTTCTGTTGTGTTGTATAGAATATTATTTATTTGTAAAATATAAAAAGTCAAAAATAATAATAATAATAATATTAATTAAAAACAGTTAACACAATTAATTCATGACGTGTAAATTTAAAAACTCATCAGTCGAGTATACTGGATTTTCCGTTAACCACAAGTGTATCTATTTTTAGTTGAGTTTGGGGTATACTTCGCCAGTTCTGAGGCAGCTTATTATAGAATTTCCTTCCAATCGTTTGAACATCCGTTGACTTTAGTCTCTGGTTGGGTATTTGTAAATTGTTTTTTACACGGGTATTGT
>JARJEC010013086.1:0-34498 GCA_030264575.1 Tachinus sp. AB-2021 | reverse complement strand
TTATTTTATAAATGGTATAAAAATAATTTTTATAAAAACTATTTATATATATTATTGTAGAAAATATATATATATATATATATATATATATATATATATATATATATATATATAATTAATATTGTGCAAAGTAGTTTCTGAACAAGTAGCTTAAGGATCGTTCACATACAGATTAATGTAATTGCAGTGCAGCGGTGTATTGCATTTGTATTGTAATAAAATTTGGTAGTTCACATAGAGTTTAGTGTGGTTGCATTGTATTGACTTGTCATAGCATAAACGCAAAAAATCATGTCAAATTTAAATAATCAAATGAATCAAATTAATTTAATATCATATACAATACTTACTTGTATGATAAAATTTCTGAAAAAATTGTTTTCAATTTCAATCAAATTTACTACACAATTTTAAAAGATTATATAATTTTTTTTCAGCGGTTAACAAAAATGCTTCAAATTAATAACAAGTATTAGTATTGAATACAAAATAACAAATATTTAATACAAATTAATTAAAATTCGACTCTTTTAAATATCAAATCTTAATCAATACTTTACACATCACCAATACACAAAAAAAGATGTAATATCAAACAATTACATACTTTTTCATTTATTAAATCTCTTACGTCTTACGATATGTACGTTTTAAATAAAAGCGGTTGTTACTTGCTGAAACTCATTATAACTTATAATAAAGCGCAGTATTCAAAATATTTTATATACAATTGTTGAAACAGCGTTGCATCATCGGGTAGTTATAAAATGTATATATTCTATTATAAGAGTTATAACCTTTTGAACTATAAACTAGTAACTAAAATAAAAGTTAAATCTTTTTGTTATAGTCGATTATGCTGTGTTGCGAACAATGTTTCTAACTAAAATAAAATCTAAACGTTAATATTTGCTGGTAATTAATAATGCAATTTGATGTTGAGAGGGTGGAAATATAATTGGGCTTTATGCGATAGGATGTTTGCGTTGATTGTTGCTCGAATGTATAATTTGATAATGTGGATGTAATAATCTAATATAGATCCGACTGCGTGGTTAGCTGAAAATTCATTAGACATACCGAGAGGAGCGCCCATCTTGAAGGTCATCGAGACCACTTGCTGCCTCACGTTCGATAATTAATTAATCTTAAAATTAGATTTTGATAGCGGCAATTGTGCGAATCTCTACATATCAGTTTATTAATTACAAGCAGCTCGGTGTAATATAATCCGTTTGATATGGTTTGGGCTACATGAAATCGTTGCGGTGGTGGCTTGTTTTACAGTTCCTTTAATTGGACTCCTAAATTTTCTTTTATTTGTCTGCCGGCAAGGAGGGAGGCTTTTGCTTTCAGACGTTTCTACATTTGACAAATTACAACCAGAAATCAGACACCTTAATCACCGCGTCGGTGATTAAAATGTATAAATCACATTTTAAACGGCCTCAGCAAGAAAATGGATTAGCAGCGTCTGCATTTTTTTTTTAAATGACAGTATATTATTTAGGATAAATTTAAATAACAACGGCATAATTTGCTATATTTACGACAAAAACAATTATAATAGTCTGGCTAGCAATCAATTGTAACGCTTGATTGTGAATTTCATGTGTTGCCATTAAACCAATGTTTAAAGAAAGTCTCTCCCCCACTCCGCTATCTCTCTTTCTCTCTTCAATGACATTCTGCAGGTTAACTATAGTTTATATTTAATTAGATACCTTTTATTTGTAATAGTTATTCCGTTTATATTGCTACTTCAAATAAAGATACTTGGTATTGTACATTGATATTATTTAATAATATTTTCAAAAACATTACTGCCTAGGTAATGTATTAATATATCAATAGCTGTCGGACAACCGATATAAGTAATGGCGCCTTAGTATTTGGAAAGAAATTTAGAATATAACAAGCCTTATCCTTCTACTTCTAGTAGAAACATGACAAAATATATCTACATACCAAGTCACGCCGTTCCATTTCTGGGTAGGTAGTAACACAGAGTGCAATAGCTAAACTTAAAAATTTTAAAACTTACTTTATACTTTCTATCCTTACATACATCTTTTGCTTCTGCAATATCCATACATCAAGTCATTTACTTTCTTTTATTCTTTCCACTTTTTTGCACGCATTCACTTGCAACATACAACTAATATGATCTACCCTTGCCAATTCAAAGGATGAACTTAGGAAATTAAGATTTGTGTACTGCTGTAACAAACTTCTTTTCGTTTTGTTCAAATGGAATTTATTGTATTTGTAATGTATTTCTGGTTGCATACAATAAAACACCATACAGTTGCATTATTTCATTTTGGGCTAATCAAAATCGATAAGGCCAATCTAAACAATAAATTATTAAACAAATAATGGTAATTAAAGCTACCGCAGGTATGGGCATGCCTATCGGGGCTCTGATCTAATATTATAAATTTAACTTCGTATTTGCACGTGCCATTGAGAAACTTGTAGCATCCGTGCTAGCGATCGATTCCGGTTCAATTTGGTCTGAGATGGTATCTTATACTAGGAGATCATTTCACACAAATTTGATAACGTTGGCTTTGCTAATTATCAATGGTTTAAATTCAAAACAGCCACGTTTCAAAGGCTCTCGGACAATGTAATCAGATTCGACATGGATCCGTGCTCGTTGGCCAATCTTGATCATCGTCTTAGGAAGAGATGAAAAAGAACATCTCGAGCACCTTAGAGAAGTTCTGCGACGACTCCAAGTAGTTTTACTACAACTTAACCTAAACAAGTAGGTATTTAACAATACAGAGTTGAAGTATCTTGGTCTCGTTTTTAATTAAAATGGAGTAAGCACTGACCCACATAAAATAAAAGCTATCCTGCAATCCAGGCCCCGCGAACTGTTAGAAAAGTTTGATAATTTTTGAGCATTGCCTCATGGTATTGGAGGTTTATACCAACGTTTTTGAAATTAGCCGCTTTTCTGAACCGTTTACTTAAAAAAATACCATATGGTATTAATCAAATTCCCAAGAGGCAAGTAGATTATGACCAAAAGATTAAGTTAGTGCTACATACTGATGCTTCCGAATACGTTATTGGAGCTGCTCTGTTAGCAAGTTCATGATTATGATCAAGTAACATCCTACGCAAGCCGAACAATGAATTCAGCGGGAAGGAATCATTCAGTTACCTAAAAAGAGTGCCTGGCCATAGTATGGGCCATCCAAAAGATGCGGTACAATCTCTTAAGGCTGTATTCTTTAAAAACTCGACTTTGATATCAAATACCGCAAAGAAGTTCTGAACCAGGTAGCCAATGCTCTATTCCATCAAACCGTCGGAAATGCTCTTCTCAATAAAATATTGGTCATCAAAGACCCAAAATTAGACCTTTGGTACTCCCGCCTGATAAACAAAATCCCGACTCGACCATAGGATTTTCCACACTTTGCCATCCGAGACGGTAAAGTTTACAAACACCGAAGAGATTCTGATGTTTTTCCTGATGATCAAGAGGAATCCTCAAAAAAACTTTGTGTGTCCAAACCTTTTCGGGGTCAAGTTCTCATTGAGAACCATGACGACCCAAAAGCTGGACACTGAGGAATCGCTAAAACTATTAGTCGTATATCAAAAGAATACTATTTATTGGTCAGGAATGTAACATGACATAAAAAGTACGTCCGTCGTTGCAATGTATGTCAGCGTTTTAAAGCATTGCAACAAAAAATAGGTAGAAATACAACCGGATCCAAGATAACAGCGCTATGGGATACCATGAGCATAGACCTCATAGGCCCGGTGCCCCGGACCACTAAATGTAATACCTACCTGTGTGTAATGCAAGATCATTTTGCCAAGTAGGTTGAATGCTCTCCGATCCACTCAGCGCTATGAGTCAATATTTGACAGATATTTTGAGACCGAATCTTTCTTCGATTTAGATATCCTCGTTAAATTACTGCTGACAATGTTGTCAATTTAATAATCGAGACTTTCGTGCTTTTCTAGAGGATTATGGTAATACCTATGCGGAAACTCCACCATAAACCCCGCATACAAATGTTGTGGAAAGGACAAACCGTTCGATTAAAAACAATGATATCCCAATATTGTGTAAATAATCATTGCCTCTGGGACCAGTACTTGCTGGAATTGATGTATGCCCTAAATATTGAAAAACACGCCGCCACGGGCTTTTCTCCAACGTTACTAAATTTTGGACGAAATGTTGATTTCCAAATAGTAACGGCGAATTCTAGCCTAATGTACCTGTGGTCCAGAGAGAAGGCTGTCCGTCATCAGTGAGCCGATTTGGAAAACTACCGGAAATTTTGGAATTGGTTTGAGTGATCAAGTGATGAAGAAAATGTACTATCTCTCCTCAGCCGTTCATGGATTTTCTGCAAAGCTGACGCCCAAATTCAATGGTCCGTATATTAATTAGTACAAATTTGCTATCCACCGCTCGATTCCGGATCAAGAAATTCGATGGTAGAAAAACCTGGCACGTCCATATCAGAGACCTCAGGCCAGCTTATTAAAGTCCTAAGCAAAATTTTGTTGAGAATAATGTACAGAATACGTGTCTGTGCGTATCTCACATAATACATCTTTACGTGCCATATATTAATTGATTTTTTTTATGCAAAAGGTTCCCCTGTTGAGGTCAGCATATACAAGCTTAGACTGCATAGTTCACCTGTCCCCCCACCACGCACTCTTTATACCGCCACCGCCCGAGAAGCCAAAGAGTTGGCAAACTATTTTCCATGACAACGCCGCCGCTGTCTATACCGTCGATGTTGCCATATCCGGTTGCCTCACCAACTCCAATCACCGTAAGTCTAACCTTAGTCAAAGGGATTTGGAAGCTTCCTCTTCCCATTACGCTAGAAAAAAACCGTTGAGAGAGAAGCCAGATATGCATTGCGGGTGGCTAGTTTATTCGACCTGTCTACGCCTCTACGACAAGGGCCTTTGCCTTTGCTTTGGACATCACCACCACTCCTGCTAGCTATGACAGTGTCAGTGTAGTGTTCCCACTCGGCAGTGGACCAACATCACCGATGTAGTAACAATCCCGGCTCCCTCAAGAATCTCACCGGTGAGTAGCTTAGCACAATGCATGAGGACATCGACGTATTAGGACCTCGACGTGTTTTGAAACGTAAACTAAAGAGAGCAAATAGACCCAGAAAACCTACAGCTTCCGAACCCCCAAAAATATTAATAATATTACTTTAGTAAATATTTTTTTATCAAACAAGGGGTGTAACAAACCTCTATTTGTTTTGTTTAAATGCCAAACAATGTTTGAATGAAATGATGAAACATTTTTATAGATAACAACTAAGCTATGTAGAAATAGTATAGAAAATAGTACAAAAGCTAACAACGTTTCCGATGAGAATTCATATTAGGTCGATTGATTTTTGGATATTTTTGTTTCTTATTAAAGGTAGGTAAGGATGCGATAAATCTGGCAGCTTGGAGCTGCTTAGCAAATTTACAATATATTCTATCATAAGTGAACTATATTAATTTAAAATGACAGACATACTAATAAAGTTAAAAAAAAATTTTTTTTAGAAATTAGAAAATAATAATTGTATCTGAAGCAATGTTAGCATCGACAAAACCGTTTGGAAATTATAAATTTTGTTGCTAAAAAATATATCTTTTTAAAATCAACAAGATTTTTTTTGTTTTAAAATTATTTCTAAATATTCAGTTTTTACAAGTACAAAAAAGATGCGCACAGGTAAACAGAACTACTCCCAGCTACCAGTAGTACCGCATCCCGACGTAACTTTGTAAAAAGAAAAATAAATATCCAATCGACCTAAAGTTAACTTTTTTGCGTCGTCACTAGAGTACAACTAACTTAGCGTGGAAAATGGAAAAGGACGCTTAACAACATAAAAGAGGCCTAAAGTATGCTCTTTCTATTGTTGCGCAAACACACTTTCCATAGGCCACGGTAAGCCGCTTCTACTGTAGCTTTTAGGCTATTACAGTCATACAGCAAAACGTGTGTATTAAAACATACATAAAGAATAAATAATTACGTTAAACGGTAATAAATAATAATATTTATTACAAAAAAAAATAATTTTTGAACTGTTAACAATGATTTGTTGCCTACATTTAGATTATAACCAGCAATCAGACAAAATCAACTAATTTAAATATAAAAGAAGATATAATTACATAGTATAATAATATAATTAAAATTAATGAAAATTGAGCAACACATTAAGAAATTAAATTAACAATGTCACCCCTCCATTTAAAGTGAACGTCTAAATTATATTGAGATAAATGTGTTCTTATTGTACTCCTTTCATTAGCATCCGTAGACAATTAGCATATTGTAACTTTACAATGGGCATTTTTCAACATCCTTGTTTACACAAAAATGTTCCTTCCGCTTTTCTTAATTGGTAATGTAAAGGAAGCAAAACGGGAAAGTGAATATGTAGGGACGGAATAATAACGTAAATCTTGTAGATAATATAATGTTATTCAGAATTTATACAAAAGGGTTAATGTAAATTAGATTGCATTCAATTAAATCCTGATTTGTAGTCAATAAATATTTTACCATCAATTAATCATTTTACATTGTTTAATTAAGAGATACATACGAAATTAAACGTTGAATTTTTCTCTTTGAGCATAAAGATCTATTGAAATGCTCCCCTTGGTTCGACAACAGACGATGTAAAAGAATGGGAATTTTTTGCTCATTAGCTAAACACGGCAAAAGAATCGAATCCCGGATAACAAGCTTTTTCTACCACGCGCATATATATTTATTACATCTCGTTTTATAAGTCCTTTTTAATTCCAATTCGATTATCAAACAGAATTGATCCTAATTAATACGGGCTACAACGGTAAAATGTAACAAAAGCTGAAGCCACTCAATCCGCCTGTACTGACTGCTGCATGGTTACATCACAGAATTTATAATAATAAGATATATGAGCGTGAGATGATTTCAGCCATTTTATTCGAGTGGTTAGTTTCAAATAAAACGGAGAGAATCCTCCAGACCAACCGCAAATAAATACTATCCGTAGTTGGTTGCAGATGGCAATGGTATTCACTTATACGTCGCGTAGAAACTAATTTCAGAATAGTGGAATAGTGAAAATTCAATAAACTTAACGGTCGCTAACATTCCCCCTGTCTAAAGCCGCATTCACATATATTATAATATCTACTAAGCATGTCCTTGTTAATTAATTTTAATCAAGAACAAACTGGGTCCTTTAACTGACTGTGGTTTATTTGATAACAATAACAATTCAGAATTAGTTATCAAATGTAACAGCTATAAAATATAAAATCAAAATTTTATTGCAACAATAAACAGTTTTAATAACCTATAGATAAATATAATGATAAAAGTTACTATGGTGATAATTTTTATATTTACACATATATAACTTTTTTTTCTAAATGGCTAACACACATATAAACATTTTACAGTGGAACGCCCAAAGTGTACAAAAAAAGGGGGGAAGTACAACACTACATACAACAAAACGACATCCATTTAGCAGCAATAGAGAGATAGATAGACACGACGGATACGGGGGAATAGCATTAATAATCCACAAGAATATTACACAAAGCCAATACACAACTAAACAAATAGATAACATTCAATGCCAAAGCATAATCATTAATAAGAACATTACCTTGTCAAACATATACATACCACAAAACTCAATGATAAAAATACACTCAGGAAACTAATGAAACAAATTACAGAATATACAATCATAATCGGCGATATAAATGCTCACAGCACAACGTGGGGAGCAAATAAAAACTGCAAAAGAGGCAAACAAATCAAAGAACTACTAAACGACCTAGACCTAATTGTTGTTAACGACGGAAGCATAACAAGAAAGAACCAAACCGAAAACAAATCGTGCGTGCAGTTAATGTCAAACTTCAAACACAGTAGCACCATACATCGACTGGACAGTAATAAAGATCTAATTGGAAGCGACCACTATCCAATAATATCAAAAGTACAAGTCAAAATAGAATAAATAAATTCAATAACTTCCAGAAGAAACTTTAAACTCGCAAATTTGAAACAATACAATAAACTACCAGAAAGCACAAAAAACTGCAAAATCTAGAAGAGATCATACAAAAATCGGCAAATACAAATATACCCAAAACAAAAACAAAACCGACAACAAATAAGAACCACACAAGCAATTGTTTGCTCCACCATTCACGTTTCCACCATTGTTGTTGGACACGTGAATGTAATATCCATCGCTAAACGACGCTTAGCCCTAAACAAACTAAAATTATTATATACCGTGGAAAACTACGAAGAATACAAAACAGCTTGCATCATTACAAGAAGAACTATAAATAAAGTCGAACAAGACAGCTGGCATAATTTCTGCAAGCAACTTGATCAAAAACATGACATCAAAAAAACATGGAGAGTAATAAAATCATTTCATATATGTTAATGTTTTGTATGTGGAAATTCAGAAATTTAAAAATATTTTTTTTGTAAAATTACTTATTTATGTACGTATACAATAACTAATAGAGTCGAAAAATTAATAAAAGTTAAAATAATTGAAAAAAACATTTTTGAAGTCAATTGTGTCATATAGCACAATTTTTATGGTGGCTATATAGACAATGAGCAAATGCAAATAACTTACGGCTGGTGACGCGTGCAGACGTTTCTTTGTACTGGGAAATGAGTGGCTATGCATAAGTAAAAGAAAGAAAAATTAAAATATAATTTTATTTATGTTATAAAGAATTGCTTGAAATAATGGTCATATTTAAATATTAGTAAAATTTCTTGCAAAAACTTTTAATTTAAACATTTTAAACAAAATTGTTCAAAACATACAGATTAGTAAAGTTGCAGTGCAGTTGTATAGTAGTGTAGAATGTTTGCCTTATGTAAATAAGCGTAAGCGTTCACATTCAGATTAGTGTAGTTGTATTAGAGTGCAATAGCTAAGCTTCAAATTGTCTATACTACACACCAATGCAATGGCCAATCAAATACTACCGATTCGACTATCGGTAAAACAGAAATCATCGTCTTTGTCGATATACTTACTTTATAAATGCCAAAGAAAATTTTGTTTTTTTTTCAACTAAGTAGTAACTTTGATTAAAATTGACAATAAATTTTCAGAAATTTTATCAGTGGCTTCAAGGAAAACGTGAACTCAAATTAATTTGCTTCGTTTGGTCATTTAAATTTGAAATGATTTGGCGGTTATGCTATGACAAGTGCAGTAGGTGTGTTTTTACTATACTGCAATACAACCACACTAATCTCTATCTGAACGACCAATTATTACACTACAACTGCAATACACCTCTGCACTGCAACTACACTAATCTGTTCGGCAAAAAAATTGCCCCGTTTTGGAACAACCATTGCTCAACTCCTCAAAAACGCAGAACAAGCTTAGTTGCTTTGTGTCCGTGTAGTTGTACTATTTTCAGTTAGCAACATTTCTTAGATCGGAAACTTTTACACAAGTCATTTCAAGTGTATAGTTATAAAATTATAATGATACAAAAGTTTAGTGAAAGAGATTTTTAAAAACGCTGCGTTTTGTATAGAGTTATTCGTTAAAGCATTCTGTCACATAAAGAATTGATTTTTAGCAATAAAACTGATTTTTACCTAACCGGCACTATTAACAAACAAAATTGCCACTATTGGTATAAGGAAACCCACTGGAACTTTACCAGCGGATATTCGATAGCCATAAGTCTTTATTTTTTTAAGAAAATGCATTAATGGCAATGGGCACATTAAATTGTTAATATGACCTGTTTTAGAATTTTTGTAGTCTAAAAATGAACAAGTTACTTAATGATCTCAACCCAGAACACATTTGCCTGATGATGACTATATGCAACTTTTTGAAAGACACTTCACTGAGATTCCATGGGATAAAATCCGCAAAGTAATGTATAATACTTTTCGATTGAATATTACTTAGAAATATTTACTGTATCTTATGATAAAAATGTATGTATTATATGTGTATATGGACTTCTATCTAGAAACATTTCTATATTTATTAAACAATTGTCCAATATATTAGAAATTGTCTGTACTAGTTTTAGGTTTATAGTTTTGACACGTGATTTGAATGTTGTTTAGAAACTAATCCTCGTTCTTTATTATTATATCATTTATTTACATCATTTAATCTAATTTCCTTAATCAACAAAGGTACTAAAATTGATTCACTCAGAGGCGTTAATGCTGCCCATCAGTTATATAATAACTAATACCCGTAATAATAATAATGTTTGAAAAGTATTAAATTTGCGTTTGTCAGATCACAAAAGCCAATGGTTCTTAATCAAATTAGAATTTGATGTGTTATTTAAAAAATCAACTATCTACATATTGTCGTAACTTTAATCATTCCAGAATGTGTAATTTTAAGTACACAACACAGCACAACTTTTATTAAATTTTATGACATTCATAACAAGTTTAATCAATAAATACTTTGCACATTTTTGAAATTATTTTAAATGGTGTTAGATATAACCTATCCATATCAAATAGTAAAACACAAAATATATATAAAAATCACAATATGATGAACTAATTTTTTTAAATTGTATTAAAAATACTGTAAACTCTAAAGAAATTAATAATTCTTTTATAATACACAAGACACAGCTAAAACATAATTTTCAAAATCTTCAAATAAAGAATAACTTAATTACAATAAACAAAGCAGTTGGTTGAGATGGTAGACGAAAATCTTTTTAAACGCTTTGGAGCAAACTTGTCACAAGATTGTATTTAATTATAGCAACTCAATGTTTTTAACACCAGTTACCAAAACTGAAATTTTTAATAAAATTTCAGAAAAGAAAAATAAAAAATCAACGGGTGCAAATCAAATTCCAATAAAACTTTTCAAATCTTGGAAAGAAGTTTTATCGGGTATTAATACACATGAGGTAAATTTTTTAATGGGTAATTTTTTTTGGCAAAATCCAATTTCACTTGAAAATTATTCGAAAATTTAGCATGGAGAATAATTTTCATGTGAAATAGGTTTTTACCAAAAAAAAAATTACCCTGATATAAAATAAACCTTGTGTGTATTACAGGTAATAAATATATGATTAAATATGTAATGTATTACTTACAAAAAAAAACTGGTTAATTATCAGATTTATGTCACATTGATTTTAAATACCATTTATGTCACGGAATCAGCCGTCTATTTCTGTGAAAGCAATACGCAGTTTTATTTCTAGCCAATTTTATCACTATAAATGAATCCTATTGGTCGATATTTTTAAATATACGCATTTTGATTGGTTGATGAACTAACAATAGATTAATCTCAAAGATATAGTAAATAGTTCTTCTTTCAGGTTTATTTCCTAATTTATTAAAAATTGTTAATCCTCTTTTTAAGAAAGACAGAACAAATTAAAATTGTTCCATATTGGTCTCAGTAAATCGTGCAATCGTTTTCAGGTTAATCATTGATGAATCCTTAAATAAGAATGAGCATATATATCTGGTATGTAAAGAAGTAGCAAAAGCGTCGTATACTATCCTCAAATAACATCAGTATCGGAAAAAAATTATTAAAACATTTTTTAATGTTCCATCTAGAGATTCATGTCGAAATATTTTTAAAAAAACATAACATTTTAACTAAGATTACTTAGTGGAACGTGAAGGGCAAGCGCTAGCACAAGGAAACTGTTCAACATAGCCGAGAGAAACGGAGACTGGGCCACATAGAGAACCAGTCTCACGACATACAACTATGTCATTAAAAATGCCAAACAAAATTTATGGAGGAGATAGTCACAAGGCGTCGCAAATACACCAGCATATTCTTGCTTATATAAAGTTTTAATTAAATATAGTACGGGGAATAGTGGATTCTTAATGACAGAAAGTAGAAACTACACAAAATTGGTTAAAGGCAACAACAACAACAAGAACTACTAAAGACACACCTATCGGGTTCTGTCTTTTTAGAAGCATCAAATCCAAAGGACCTTGAGCTGCAGAACAAAAAGGTACATAGAGACTTGAAATTAAAATAAAAACTATAATTTACCAAAGTAGCTTGGAATGGTGAATCAATATATATTTGAACCATTTAAATTTCCAGGAGCTGAAGAAACTATTTCCATTATTTTACAGAAAGGCTTTGCAGCTCTGAGGCGGCCACTATGTGAGATCCTCAAGCCTTTCCTCAGAACTTTCACACATACCAAGCAGCTGGAGAACAATCAAAGTGGTATTTAAACCAGAACCTAATCTAACCTAACCTAACCTATTCACACCCTGGCTACATTTACAGACTTTTTTATGCAAAAACTATTGGGTACATACGGGATGGGTCACCAAAAGCCCAGCCATTGCACCTGTACAAATCAGAAAAATCCTGCAAATATTACAAAAGCACCAACGCCCTGTACAAAAAAATTTTCAACCAAACTTGTTTACTTTTAAATTTTTTAACCAATAACACCATGCATGTCCTAGTTTTTTATTTAAAAAAAAATTAATCAAATATTTTTTTTATATAAAAAAGTTTTTCAAGCCAAAATAATTACTTTTTTTTAATTACCTATCCAACAATATCCTACACATGAGTTAAGGTTCCGTTTGAAATTATAAAGTGGAAAGTTGTTACGCCCTTTAGCAGTCATTTTTGAAAACCTTAAATACTTCCAACAAAATTTTTAAGTAGGTTTTGGTTATAAATATTTTTCCCAAAGTTGTAAGTAGCTACTTTTATATAAAAAGAAGCCTGGCATGGGTAGTCTGATACACCCGGCATTTATACACAAATCAGTAAACTTGCACAAGTGTTTAAACTTTTTAATTTAATTAACACAATATGCAAGACCGCATACATAAACCATGATAAGGCATTTTAAAAATCGTAGTGTGTGTCAGTGACAGAACACTCAAATTTAGAAAATTATATATAATAATAAAATCAGAATGCTGCTTTTCTTGTAAAATTATATAGATGCTAAAAGCTGTATAGAACAGAGTTGTCCAACACGCGGCCCGCAGCAAGTATCAATGTTTGTGGGCCAGCAATTAATTTTATATACTTTTTAGTACAATTGTTATGTTTTTCCAAAAAATATACGTATTGTACTAGTTTTTAAAAATAATTAATTTTATATGTTCTTTTTGATATTTATATCTAAGTAAATATTTACATCTATGTAAAAAGTATTCAAATGTGTGCTTTACTATCTATAATTTTGGTTGTTTGGGGCCACACTAGCACTTTCTATTACTAAAATTTACTACAATGCGGCGCTCGGACATCAAAAAGGTTGGACAACCCTGATCTAAAACAAGATATTATATTCTACATTTATTGTAACGATGTTAGTTTGGATTAATAATTAACTAAGTAAATATTATCAAATTAAAAAGTAATAAAAAAAATAACATGCATTCTCAGATTATTACGAAATTGAGTCAAGAAAAGCTAGCTACTAATAAATAATCTACTGAATACCCTTTTCTAAAAAGCAAATGATATAAAAATCTGTTTTTGTCAAATATCACCTTAAGACATTAAGTGTAATTATTTTTTTAGTTTTTATTAGTTATTGTAATATATAAGACAAATTAGTAGTAGTTTTTTGTTTAATATGCTTTAATTTGTCCATTTACAAAAAAAAAATCTCTTCCACATATGAATGACAGGCATTTATATATATATATATATATATATACGTGCAAAGGCCATGCCATTCACTTATGAATGCCACATGTATCTGCATATTAGACCACAAGACTGGCACATGCTATGTTTGCAGTGCAATGTGAGAAGTCGTTAGTGTGCTCCTGTTTGTCTTTAAAATTAGACGTTATTACTTCCGAGTAACTGACTTGGAATTTTCAAAATATGTCAAATCGTCGATATTATACTACACAAGCTGAACTGCAGTAAATAGCAAATAAGATTGGATTAAGCAGTGATCCTGATGATATACAATTCGGTAGGAGATCCGTTATCATTAGACAGTGGCGACAAACTTGCTGTAGACGATGCTAACATTTCAAATAATCTCCAAGAATTGGCGCTGAATAAAATAAAACAAGAAATGCACCGAGATATAACGCAATCTGAAGATGGCATAACAAATTCCGGCTGGAGTGAATATGTTGGACGATATAATTAAATTATTTTTAGCAAAATTCCTACATAATTATTTCTTATACAATGTAAAACTCTTAGATTTTTATTTTATATTTATATAAGAAATTTATAAATCTTAGATCATTGTTGACATCCCAGTATACCCAACAAAACACATCACTTTTCAAACTGTGCGTCACTGACGGTTACACTTTGGCATTTAAAATATATTAAAAAACAAACGTGCTACATAAGTCGGAATAACAAAGAATGTGTGCTAATAAACTAAGTTCAGAACTTCATGGTGAACGGAGAACTTCATGAGTAGACAATTTTTACACGAGCTACGAGTTAGCCAATTATTAACTAGATAATGAAACCCATCAAGATTAAACATACAGGCGGGCGCCAAACAAAAGAGATATTTCTAAAAAAAGTCTTTGTAGCAAAACTTAAAAAGCAGAGTTGATATCACAAAAGAATACAAATGGTGTTATTATTCTAAAATGGAAAGACATAAAGGTTATTCAGTTATTATCCACAAAACATACTCCCTGCAAATAAGCATGGTCAAAATACTGCAAATTGTGATCAAAAGCATGTTGGAAAGTAGAATCAACTACTACGAAACGTAAATCTAAAAAGTCTACAAAAAACATTACATTCCGGCATGCCACAAAGGAAAGACTGGTATAGACTTTTAATTTTTAGGTAATATGATAAATGTCCCGCTTAACCACTGATTTGTTTAGAATGTTTTAATAAAATGCATTATGACTGTATGACAATATGAAATTTCTTATATCAAATTGTGTATAGTTTAATGAAATACGACGTTCCATAGTATAACGTGCCAATTTACGTTATTTTTTTGGTTTTATTCTATGAACCTGGATTTCATTATAGTATCCATCCAAACATACAAAAGTTGTGATAAAAACCTGAACGGTATTTTGTGGGTTTCGCCAAATCCGCAAAATCGGGTCAAGTTTAGCCAAACAATGGTACATTTAGTGTATAGCGCACACCAGATGAGAACCATATATAAAAAAATGTTAAATCAATGGAAAAATAAAAAATACAATAAGGTTTTATGTAAATTATGGTGATTGGTTACTAGTATTGTGTTTTAATAATGTTGTCAATATTTGTGGTGTATAATTAATTATGATTACAGGTACATAAATATGGCCGTATATTTATTAACATGACTTCAAACAATCATTGAGACGCTGAATTTGGAGACGCCGCCAATATCGCCAACGATCAGCAACGTTTTGACTAACCAGTCATGCCAAATGCCAACTGCTGATATTGAGGCACCTATCGACCAGACGATAATGGAAAAACAATAATTGCTTTGAGTCAAAAAATTAAAGTACACACTGTGTACGCATTTCCATCAAGAATGGACTCTTGGTTTGCTACTAGATTGTTGCTGCGACATCCAGTGCTGAACCACAGTCCTTAGCTGCATCCGAAAAATGACATCAAGCGAAGAAGAAGAAATTCAAAACAACGCCACAAGAAACACCGAGTGCGGAAATATTAAATGAGAATATCCGAAACGGAAACCATCAAATTTTTCTTAAAGCCGAAGAAAAAGAAAGATTAACTAAAAAGGGGCATACATTCAGCTAATTATCGAATATTTTGTGTAGTTATTGGGTATAAATTTTATTTATTTTTTTATTATTTAGTAAACATTAGTTAGTTTAGTATAGTAATTATAATGATTCAATTGTTGGTCGAGCCGTGTAATATGTGCTGTACCTTTGTAAAATGCGCAATGGAGTATAAGGGGTTGCATACGTTAACAACAATTTATTATTTAATAAATACTGATCTTTAATCGGTTAATTAGATCAAAATTGAGTTCATACAATGATTATAGAATTTAGATGGATCATGGAAATCACTTTGAAATTCATGGATGGTCAATAATGAGAGATATGCTTCTAGGATTTTGCTAGTTTGCTATGTTGATACGGGAGTAATTACAATAAAATAGGTACTCACGGTTATTAATCCACGTCATGAGCACGACACTGTAACTCATATTTATATCAAAAACAACACTTTGTAACTCAAAATATTGCGATATACAAAACCAGCCAAAATGGGTTAAATAAATTGTACCGGTATATGATCAGCTGTTTGATTCGTTTCTACCCATTTAAGAATCAGAGGCATATTAAGAATAATAATGATTACTTTGACCAGGTAATTAGTCAAAACTAGTCCGGTTTCATAAATACAGAAGTTATTTTACTTATTAATTATTTAAAGTTAATATATGATTATGTTTGCAATGCTGTATAGTGGCATAAATAGATATAAGGAAAAAATAATGTAATTTTAATTAAATTGATTTTACTATACAAGCAAAGGTACACAATAAATGAATCATGCATAATTTTATCAGGAAATGTCAGGAATAGGTGGAAATGTAAATAAAAGTTTAGAATTTTGAGATTTATTGAGTTTACCTAATTTATAAGGATTATATAAATCGGTTGGCATTCCTGTAATTAGTTCCTTTTTTTCTTACAATTTGCATCCCTGTTTGGTTCTAATCCTATCCAACAGTTGGCGTCCCTGATCATAATGTTAATCAACTTATAGCATAGCTTTTAATTCTCCCACCCTCATTCCTTTTCCTATTAAAGCCGCCACAATAGGGTAATCGTAAAAATGCTTTATGTGCAATTGCACAATACTCCTTTCAACCGCGAGATCTTCAATCTCCGGACCCTTCTAAATCTATCTGTCGCAGTGGAGACAAAAACGAAATCAGGTAATATTTTCCAATGCCATCGATGCCAAATGTACGGCCACACGATTTTCTGGTGCAATTCCCCCTTTGTATGCGTAAAATGCGCAGGTTCCCACGCCACACCCGAATGCGTTCGCACGCCAAATACAAAGAAACCACGAAAGTGTGTCTTCTGTAATGCCACTCACACTGCCAACTACAAAGGTTGCGATGTCTACAAAAGCACGCCAACCTCCCAAACCCAGACGCTATATAAATAGCAACAATCCAAAAACCGCCACCCAAATGCAACAACCCCCGGCCCAAGCCCCGAGCCAGTCCCAAACTAAAGACGTTCTCCCAAGCCACATCTCTGAGCACTTCTACACTTCTCTACACACTCTATCAAAAGTGATTAAACTTATTCGACTAAACCTGGCAGCAGAAGATGAGGCCAGTTTCACAAGTGTCCTCCTTCAATCTATCAAAATGTTGATATAACGTGACCTCATCTCACCACATCTAAACCCACGCCAATAAGGCTAGTGCACAGCGCAACTACACCATTCTAAAGTATTTTTATCCCCACAGACAGGGAGGTATGCGAACTGTTGCGAACTCTGAAAAGGTTATTTAGTCGGTTTGTCCCGAAAGGGAAGAATCCGACACTGACTCACTATAGCGGTGCTTATCAAATGTTTTTCCTCCGCAAATAAAAAAATCTTGAGGATTCTTGGAGATTGACCTCAAGCCTCAAGCAACAAAGGAAAACTGCCTAAAATATTGAGCGGACAGGACTCTTGCAATGCTAATAGTAAATGTAATTTTGGGTGTATATGTTTTCTTGAAAAAAAAACTGCTTGAAGAGTTAAGCGGATAGCACTCTTTCGCAATTGTTAGTTGTATTTATGTGAAAGAGAATTGCCTGAAGAGTTGAACGGACAGGATTCTTTCGCAATTGGTATTTGTATTTATGTGAAAGAAAACTCCCTGAAGAGTTGAGCGTACAGAACTCTTTCAAAATTGTTGTTGCAATGTTTATGTTGGCGAGAAAGGAACTGCCTGAAGCGTTGAGCAAACATGACTTTATCGCAATTATATAAATGAGCAGATAATATATGTTAAAAATTTGGATTAATTAATTTGTTTATTAATTAAATATATCACTTTGTTAGACAAAAAATATTTTTTATCTAACCCTAATTTCATCCACGCCCTTAAAAGTGTGGTGACGCCCAAGGTTATTTTGGACTACATGTAGATTTGATTAAATCCCCCGACTTGCTTCCGACTAAATGAGCTGCCGTCTGCCAACGAACGTAAGGTGTTCAAGGTACTAGTTCCTCAACGTACCTTTGGAGAAAGCAAACATTTCATGGCTGAATTTAAAATAACAACCAATAGAATGCCGTCATTCAATCAATTGCTTAGTTTTAAATTTTTGTCAATGCAGATATGCCTAAATTTTATCAACCACGCTTTTTGATTTCTATTTACATTGAACCTTTATTTAAGAATAAATGACACACATAGGTCTAAGGATCGAGTGTAGTTTTGATCAAACTATAATTAAAATAAATTCATGCAGTTTCTATGCAACCATACTTTTCTACTATTGACTGTTTCACAATTTGTATACATTGAGGGGTTATGCATCTGACATTGACAGTGAAATTTGATTTCTTTATATTGATTGCATTGCTTAGCGCCAATGTACTTATCTCTGAAAGCAAATGTGTAACTTTCACTGTAAGTTGAATCTGATCTACTAAAAATTTAAAAATTGTTTGATATGATTTATATTTATAGAAGAAAATAGTCTACTAAATATGTTCCATGCATTGATTCGCGTCAAGTTTACTTTTGATCAATTTAAAATCAAAATAAATGCCTGCAGTTTCTAGATAACCATATTTTTTAATCAAAGTTTTCGATGCACTTAATATACTACTATTGAATATATCCAGAAATTGAAACTATTAAATCACTTTTTTATGTATAGTTGTTGCTGTTGCAACAATTGTTCGCTACATTTTAAATATATTCAATTGTAAATTCAGTTAAAATTTGAATTTTAATAAAATTAATGTAGAACAAGTAGCTTGTAAAGCAAAGATATAATTAATATTTTACTTTGATTAAATTATTTTGGTGCACGTAACTTCCGACCGCCCCACTTTTTACGTGTTGCGAAAATCCAGCAAAATTTAATTATATGTTAACAGTTTGTGATTAGATAATCTTGTAATGTTTACAACTTGTGTGTTTATCATTTTAGTCACGATTTATTCCGAGACGTTTGTGTTACATTAAATTCTTGCGGGGTTAATTTGTTTTGATATTTAATTGCGTACACCCACCGCTATATGCGCGTACTTTATGCAAATCCACACGAATCTAATTAATTTTGTATTTATATATTTCATGTGCGTTTTCCATAAATCGCCGATAAATACATTTCGCGAGTACGAGAAAGTAATTGAGTTATAAGACTGGTGATAAATTGTTATAATATTCCGTTTTATTGGAATTCAGAATGCAATAAATAACGGCGCCAGCAAAATAACTCGATGATAAAGAATGGTTTATTGCGAATAATAATTATACATTGATTGTTTATCTGGTTGAATACAGAGTTTGAGAATTATATTGATATAGTAAAGCTACTAAGCGTTATTAATATTATTATTGGTATTATCGTGCCTAATGATAAACCACCTTCGTTTACGATAAATACAAATAAGAGCCTGGTGTTATCTATTAGCACTGTAGAGTTTGTCACAAGTAGACTTAAACAGTCTAACAAAGTAGAAGCCAATAGATTAAATCGACCGACAAATCCCAACGTATAGAGACCCGGAGTATTAAAATAAGGACGGCCTGTAGTACGTTTGCACCGCTCACAAAGACTATGATGTAGGGATAAGGCGAGGACTTCTGAGCTGAAGGCGAAAGGTTCTGAGTCTAATTACCTCTCCAGAGATTCATTAATCACAAACTCGCGTAATTACATTCGCTAAGTTTATACATATTATAGCGCGCCGTTCAGCCGACTCTCTTCTCCCTGCCCTAGGCCCGGCTTCGCAAACAGACTAATACTGATCTGATAACAAACAAAAACTCGGGCTCGGGTTATCATTCTCTTCAATTACTGGAGGTTAAGATTCCGGAGTTTTATGCATGTATAACTCTAATAAAATGTTCTTCCCGCTAGGGAGATTTTATGCCGAGCCCGGCTTCGCTTCCACGACCCTTTTTTCCATATAAAATTTAACTCTTTACTTTGCGCTAACAAAATATTACACTTCTTATTTCGAATGCCCCTTTTTCGTATAATTTGCAAATATTTTATTACAACGCAGAACTTAAAAGTTCCGTTTTCAAACACATTGCGTGGATAGCAATAAATACCAATTAATATTTTGGCGTATTTATTTATTTCTTATTTTTGTTGCAAACATTTATAATACTCACTCCAAAAAAACCATTTACAAAAAATTTATTAAATATTTACCATTTAATTGTAAATTTATGACTATACTTAAGTTTTTGCTTTTATACTAAATAAATATAATTATTAAATCCCCATTATCGTAATTAAATGGATAAATATAAATAAATTTTATTTAAATTTTCTAATAAGATATTACTTTTTACTTTATATGTTACTTTCTAGAAAAAGACTTACCAATATTCTTAGAAAATTATAGCTTTAGTAAAGATAACAAAAAAATGATTACATATATTATACATATTAGTCATATAATTGTATTTTCATTTTAATATAAAACTGGAATGTCCCAAAAATAAAGATAATTAAAATAAAATAAATCGAATCGAATTTGGAATGATTGTAAAATGTGTCTGTTAAACATGTATTATAAAATCAATGTGAATGGTTGTGTGCCCTTCATGTTCTTCGTGTTGTTGTTTATTCATCAAAATGAAAGTTTTATATACAAGATGAAATCCTAACTAGCTAAAATAATACTTACAAACTTTTGTATAATGTACAATACTTTTCATTCTAAAATACAATGTGAGAAATAAACAAGATTACACGTGGTTAGATTTTGGGAATACCTAGATTAAAACTTACAAAAATGACAGACTTTGGTACTGACGTAGTGTTCTCATCAAATGGAGTTAGTGCACTTGCATAGAACGTTTCTAATGTAACTGTTGGATTTGTTATAGATGCAACGTCAAAAGTTGTTAGTCTTACTAGTCGCTATATCACATATAACCCATCTTGTTTTATAGCAAATTTTGCACTATTTGCTTCTTTGATTTTAGTGTGTGTATTTACCAGTACCAAATCTTTTAGTTTTTTAGGTATTTCTTTTCTCGGCTATTTCTATTTCTTTCTTTATATTGTCGTTTTTCTTGCGTTTTGCTGGTAAAAAATAGAAAGTCAGCAATTTTTTTATCGTGCGATGTAATCTGTCTTAAAAATGTTTTGTTGTTTATAATTTGTCTTAAATCATGGTGCACATCTCTGAAGTTGTCACTGTCTTCCAAACGTTAGAAAAGTTGCAGTAACTCTTGTCGAATTGCATATTACGGTGTTCATTGCTAATCCATTGTCGGTAAACTATTGTGCAACATTGGGTGCTCTCTTTCAAAAATTATAGCAATTGTGTTTATAAATCTTTTGTTTTTCTTTCTACTGAATTAGTTTCTATGAGTATAAGATTTTTCCTAGTTTCTATGAGTATAAGATTACTTTTTTTAATTATCATTTTTTAATGCAAATCACATTAAAAAACTCTTATTTTATCTTGTTGTTTAGGTATAAACAAAAGCATTTGTTATGCAGATAATCAAAAATCTAATCCGATAGCCGTATAAAATATCCTTTTCTAAATAATTTTCAGTAAACAAAAATTAAATTAAATAAATGGTAAAGTTACAATCATGTTAGCGCTACACCTCTGTTAACGGCAATTTATTGTATATATACTGCCGTATGTTTGAATTACATACGGAGCGTATCCTAAAACATTTCACGTATTCAGGAATATTTAATTCTTATTATGCACTATAACAATTGGACCCGTAGATCATATACCAACTCTCTGCAAATAGTCCATTAAATGTAGCCATCTTGAGTGGTACTAATTTTACTCATTAAGTTGTTTGTGTCTTCAAAAATAAAAAATCATTTTAATTTACTTTCTGTTTCCGGAATAGGTCAAAACAAATCAACGGATCTTATTTCAAAACGGTTTGTCAATAGTTTGTAATAACCCTATGGGTTTTAAATTACTAAGTTTGTACCGTTAGTATTCTATAAATTTTAAAATAAAGTCGGTAATAAAAGGTTGCATTCTGGTCTAATAATATTGAGATGTTTATTCAATTCCATAATAATCACATTGTGATATTCTCGCAGTACTCGCAGAATCTCTCCTTCGGGAACTATTTGTTGTGCTTCTTATATGTTGCCATCTTATTAATAATTTTGAGTGATAAATCCGCCTCCAATTTATTTGCTATGATCAACTGTCATTGTCTTTAAAACCATCAATGATAATTTTTAGTTTTGGGTCTTCAATCTGTTTATCTCGAATCCTGGTTAGCACGTCATTGTGCCTGTTGATTGACGTAGAACAAATAGGACATTCAGTTCCCAACGCAGTATAACATGGAGTTCTTCATAAAGTACCTGCAACTAGATTAGCTTTTTCTAGAAGGTACTCGATAACTAAGTTGTATGATTACACAGTTAACTATAAGTCAAATAAACTCTCAATATCTGTTGCAGGTCCATATCACAGCCAAAGCATCTTGTTCTGTCCTCAAATAATTTTGTTCTGCCGGCATCAGCTGTAGGCTTGCATATTTTATTGATTTCTTGTTCGGACTCTCCCCTGGAACAAAAATATCTCTAAAGCGTAGGCTCTAGCGTCCGTTTTGGAGTGTATGGCAAACTGAAATCTGCTGATTTTAAAATGAGAGTCAATTTATTGCTATTCTAATACATGAGTTCAAACCAGAGTATACCGTGTCTATTTTATACATTTTTGCAGCTCCGGATAATTTGGCAAATGTGATAGTAGTACTGGAGCTATACTTACAACTAAATTTGACATTATATCTTTACTTTGTTTTAATTCAAACAATTCCTTAAATACAATAAATTGTGGTTTGTTGCATCTATAAGTGTGACGTAGGGAGTCGAATGATTGTTTGATCCCTAACCACGTTTTACTCCTTTTCACTAAGTTCGCGCTGTGCCGTCCAACAGCATCGGAAATTTTGTGAATTCGCTTTTATTTTATTTTCATGCAGTCTTTATATATGTTCACTATATCAATAAATGCATCTACATTATCCCCAAGAGTCAAATTCAAAACTTTATTAAAAATTTGTTGTCATGCACACAACAATTTGTAGGCGTATAAGAAATTTTGTTGTTGTTATTATTTAGTTTAGAATGTCATTCATTAATTTGTTTGAATGTTTGAATCTGTTGGCGTTAGTCACGTAGCGGTCACATACAAGAGTATATTCATACAAAATTTGAATAATCATTTACATCTTTATAAAACAATAGTTTTTTGTTTATCAAGGGTAAAAAGTGCTACTTTGCTGGATGAGTCTAAAAGTTGTGAGAAGGGCGAGTGTAGCGAGAACAGAACATTTTTTAGGCGGTCACAGTTTAATATTTAATTGACTTGTGCCATTGCCAATTTTGTAATAATATATAATAATTTCAGGTCGCTATATGCGGTCAGAAAGTGTTTTGCAGTAGAAAACTATCACTTTCAGTTACAGTAATTTCAAACGCCAACTTTCAGGATCCAAGTGCGGCCAGAATCATTGGCATTCAAATTTAGCAGCTTAAAAAATAATTTATATATATATTCATTTATTTAATATTTTCTTAGCTGATATTAATGAATTTCATTCAATATATTATTTACTTTCAAAATGTGTTATTATATGCATTCTTTCAGAGATGGAAAATTTCCTTCATTTTTATAAAAAAAAGTATTAGTATCGAATACTCACCATTAAAGTATTAATTAGCGTTAGATAGATACTCAAAAGTATAGATATGTAGTGTGATATATAAATAGTTAATACATTTCTTAAAATTGCATATGATGTTTCGTTACATAACATAAGACAAAATAAATATGCAGTTTAAAAAACAATTAATAACAAAACGATTGCAACCGATAAATATAATAGAAATAAAATATTTTATTTATACCATTATTATTAGGAAATAATAGCTTTTCTAAAGATGACAAAAAAATTATAGCAAGATTTAGGTGTGGAAATGAAGGAAATGTGTCAAAATTTTGGTTGTATGTAGTGAAAAAGTATGCAGGCTGTGTGGGAGTGGTAATGAAACAAATGTTGTTAGAATGTATGCACGAAAGAGGAAGTGTTGAACGGGGATTCCATTCTTTGCCTCGAATGGATGAAGGCGGTCTTGGAAAAGAAAAAACAAACTGAATAACTGTAAATTAACATAACAGGTTGTGTTATTTTCTAGAAAAAAATATTTTTATTTTATTTTTGTATATTATTATTATACACCAACAGTGGGCAAATGCGGTTCCGAGAACCACAACTGCCTTTTTGTTGAATCAAGTGCAGTAATGCCATAGATTGAAGTTTTTCAAAACCAAATGGCAAGAAAATATACGATATATAATAAATATTACTTTTTACTGTACCCCTCAATGTTTTAATTTTGTCAATACAAATATTGCTTTAATTGTGTATTTTATGTACTAATTGGCTTTCGTTTTTCAGTATAATAAAAGAGATTTATTGCAAATTAATAAAAAGAAATAATCAAATTCAAATTAAAAATACTCTTGACAATGTAACAAATTTAGTAACAAAATAAAAATAGCCCATGTAATGAACACGTCAAATTTTATTCGTCAATTTTACTTTCATGTTGTGTTTATTTATTGCAACAATACAACAAATTACGCCATTGGTGCTTGAAAACGACTAGAATTCGAAATCTACACGTATCGCAAAGTGTTTAGAAGCAAACGATGAATAGGATGAACGAACGGCCATAGCGCTGAGAAACTCCCGTATTTAAGAATTTCCAGAAATAAATGTAACATAAACAAAATAAAAAACGTTTTTTTTTTTCTATTTGCCGCTCAACCTCTCTACCTACCTATATAAAATTGACTTCAATAATTCATTGGATTGTAATTCATTGGATGTAAACGCATTGCAAAAAATTGTATAAATTGGACTGACATGTCAAAAATTTAATTCCGTTTTTATTAACTATTATTTACAAATGATTTGTTTATGCAACTATTAAGCAAAATCAAATTTTAATAACTTGGGAGACAGTTGCCGCTTTCAAAATAATGATTTATGAAATCTGCATTAGGATCTGCCAAATATTCCAGTCACATTTTATATAATATATAAAGATACCATCTATTTCATATTTAAAATTATTATAAATTTTAAAATTATATTCATTTAAAATGTGTAGTTTAAACAACTCATGATCATATTATTTTCAATAACTGCATATAATAAATATAAACAATATCTTTATTTTTAGTTACCTTTCAAACAAGTATAAAGTATAATAATACAAAAATTGTAATTATTTGCAGGAATTATATTCAATCTGAAAATAACAAAATATTAATACAAGATAAATATTTTATTTTACATGTCGAAATAATTATTTGGCTAATGTGGTTTGTAGATAAGTTCAATAAAATATGTATCTTATTTATCTTGTGGAATTTTAATATTTTTATAGTTTAAAAAAAATAACGAAACAAAAGTTTGAATTGAAAGAAGAAAATATCATAAAGCTTGCATCATATTATACTAAGCATCCATTAATCATTTTGGAGTGAGAAGTAAATAACTTATTAAAATTAATTAACATTAAGATTTATGTTATTTCTGCACATTATGACAAGTATAAATCATATTAAATTTTCGCCGAAATTTATTCCAAATCAAATCAAAATTCACTATAGGGACATTACTTCCTATCTTTATATAGAATCTCGCCTTAAGCTATATTTATTTGCCTAGAAGTAACAATAAAACATACTTAAATGAAGTTACTGTTCTTTATATCGAATTTATGAATATGAAATTACTTCAGCTCTTACTAAGGGGTCTTATGCACATGATGTCAATTGTAATATACTCTCCCTTCTTAAAATAAAAATATTGTATAGGGGACTTATAATAACTTTAAAATAACAATGGAATTTCCGATGAAGATGGGAATATGATATTGACTATTTGTTTTAAAAGTGTACAGTATTTTGAAATTGCTAAATTTATCTAAAGCTTTGCAATTTTATAATATGAGATACAATACTATAATGTTTTATATGACCTACACATACATTTTTCTAAAATAATTTTAATAAAATTTTTCTATTACCGGTTTTAAAACACATTTTTAAGAATGCAACAAAACTCTCATATATAAAATTTGTTATAAAACTAAGAAAATAATTAATTATGTCAGAAAGTGATATACAAATTACATATAGAAATAAATATTTTTTTAAAATTATAAACAGAGATATTATGACAAAATTATTAACTAAAACTAACAGATAAAGGTATAATAATATTAAATATTGTTAATAATGTATTTATTTATTTCACTACACAATTACATATAGAAATAAACTCTTATTGATGGCCGAAATCGTTTTTCTTTTCATACGTGATGGGCTGGAAAAGTAAGTGATAAATAAAATTTCGATAGGCCTAGACGTACTTATTTATTGCTTTCAGCAGAACAGGAGGGTAGAAAAAAAACTTTTCAAATCACTATCATTTGTGTGCATGTGCGTGTGTGTGAGAGAGTCTGGTGGTCGCAAAACAACGACAATCGATTGTTTGTATGTGTGTATCTGAAAAGTTCTCCGGGGGGCGACAATTTAAAGTCCGTAAATTAAGTTTCCGAAGAAGAAAACTTTCAAGTGACAGCGTTGTAATTGTGAAGTTGTCTTCGCGACGCGTAGCTCCTCCGACCAGCAGCAGCAGCACCAACCGCCGTGATAAATTATGCGTAAGAGCCCCTCCAAAGCAACCACCAGCCCCCAATTTCTAAACAACAACGAAATTTCACTATGAATTATTATTCACAACCTGCTTATATAAGCTTGATAATTACTTTATAAAACATCATAATGCCCCTTTCCCTAATTAATTGCTGGTTTATATATTAATTTTTAACGAGTCGTATATAACCTCTGTTCAGTCTTTCATTTTAAAATACATCCCCCATTTGAAATTTATCGGGAAAGAATGGAGACGCACCTACATGGTATGTGATTTATAAGGACTGTCCCGATTAATATCACTATAGAATGTGAATTTACGGCCTTAGCCAACATAATTTAATGTACATCACCAATCTTATTTATTACTTAATCTCATTTTAATAAATTTATTGTTAAGCTTTGTGAATGAATTAAACGAAATAAAAATTAAGGTTATTTGCAATTAATTGATAAGTTAGTGTTATATTTGACAAAATCATTTTGATAATCCAATTTCATAGTAAAATTTTGATTTGATATTATCTTACAACTTGTCTGTATTGTACTACATACAGAAAAGTATTAATACATTTTCTTTTTACACATATTTTTGTATATATTAAAAGAATTCAATTAATATAACTTCCAAAAATATTTTACTTTCAGAACATCACAAGCGTTTATGGAAGAAGTCAATAATATATTTGTTTAACGTGTTATATTTCTTATTTTGCGGGTATTTAAAATTTCTCGATCATTGTTAATACCCCATTATATTATAGTATTTAAAAAATTATGTTATGTTACTCAAAGAATTTAAAATTATTGACTCGGGTCAAGTTGACACCCTCATGTGGAAATTTCGCAACAAAAACTATTGCATAATTTTGCCCAATTGTCATTTTGTTTTGTCCGGTTAACCCAAAATTTAATAGCAAAATGTCTATGGTCTGACACCCCCATGAGCAAGTTTGAAGAAATAACATGTGCCATAATTTTGCCCAAGTTATGCCCAGTTTTGCCCAACTAAAAAAAGTTTTGACCATGATTACGAGAGTCACAAAATGGCCACTATGATTTCAAGCAAAACAAAAATTTTAAAGAAAATTAAGAAATTTCAAATAGATTAAAACTTTTAGTTTTACCCAGTTACCCAAGCAATATATATGCTCCACTCACAAATCAGAATAAATGTGTCAAAATTTAAAAAACTTATGAGAAATTTCAAACAAACTACTAACGAGTTTACAGAAAATAAATATTTCGCAATTTATGCTCAAATTTGCCCATTACTTTTTTGTTTTGCTCATCTCCCTTTAACCCCTGAGTATAGAGAATAGTCGGTTTTCTATGATGTGGCAATGCAATGAGCAAGTTAAAATGCGTAGATCAAATTGTAGACTTTCGAAGTAAATAAAAACATTATGAACGATTTTAAAAGACATTTTAAGGGTCCCCGTGTTTTGCCTAAGATCAGTTTTTAATTTGAGGCTTGGAAATTGACTAGTTAAGGACCACCGTCTTATTTTTTTAGCAGTTTTGTTTTTCTGTATCCTCCGAGTATCTTTGATATAGTAGATTTTCTTGTATGCTTTGTACGTTTTTGTGGTTAGGTTATTCATATGCAATACTATTTTTTAAGCATTTATTAGTCTTATTGATTGCCGTGTTTAGTTGCAAGTCTACTTCGAATAAAGAAGTCATTCCATTTCTATACAATTCAATGCGTCCAGATGACGAACTCGGCTACAATGTGTTTCAAATGAGAATCATTTTGTTACAGCAGCTCATCTTGTAAATACGATGGCCCACAATGGAAAATCATGCCATAAAACCAATTAATCAAATGTCAAATACTAATAATATTTAAATTAGGAAGAAATTCAAATATATTTAAATTAATAATGTTAATAATTTTTATCAGCTATCAGAATCCATAGAGCTAATATGTCCGGATTCATTTTAACTATTCTTTGCAACTAGAAACGACTGTTGAAACGCAAACACGTCTCTAATAAAACACGCAATAAAAACTAATAAAATATTTTAAAATTTATCAAAAATTATAAAAATTGTAATACTTTAAAAATCAGTAAAAAATCAAAGGCAAAATTGTGGAAAACTAAAAAGATTAATAAAATGATGAATATATAAATTATTTTATCATAAATATTGAGAAAAGATCACAAAAACGAAATAAAAATTTCAAATATAATCATAATATTGTTGAAAAATTATCATGGTTAATTTTGCGGATTCACTCATGATCCTGGTAAATTTTAGGTAATTGAGTAATTAATTTTTAACAAAACATTATTACATTTACTTCATTCATGTTACCCGCAAAGCATTAAATTGTGATTGCAATTTATCTTTTTAAGGAATTGATTTATTTCAATAATTTTTTTTAATATAAATTTTAAATTTTTATGAATTTATTTTTCAGCAACGGTAAATAATTATGTTATTAGGAGTACAACTATTTTATACATTTAAAAGTTGTTAACAATGATATAAAGAGGATCTAAAGACACAAATCTAGTACAAACATATATGTTTTGTGTGACAAGGTTTTTAGATTCATACTGAATTTTAATTGACATCTATCACTAGATTAGGTGGTGCTATGGTTGGGCACTGGCTTCCGTTTGACACTACATCAAAACGAGAGGTTGATGATCGCACAAAGGCATCTTTGACTAACATTGCGCTCATTATTTTTCCCTACCGCCGCATACGATATCATTCCAGTTATATATAATAATTTAGTGTTGTTAAGTAATATGAAAAGTCACTTTTACAACAAATAATTTTAGACAATTTCATAATTAGTTTAAAATTGCTCGCACTAGATGTATGTGAACATAACTGCACATAAATAATATTATTTAAATGTAGTCAACGCCTTCAACCATCAATTAAAATAGGAATGAATTTATATTTAAATAATGCAAACATACATAATAAAAAATTATCCACCAAAAAATAATCCGCAGAGAAATAAATCTATCTCATATTCGATAAGAAGAAAATAGCAAATATAAAATAATAAAACTCTCCGCTAAGGTGCCCGTGTGGTTTAATCGGGAATTCATTCCAATTTTAATTGCTTTTTAATTTTTAATATTTCAATTTTTATAACAATAAACAATGCGTCAGGGTGTTGACATTATCAAGACAATTAAGTTATGTTAACAAAAATATTTTTTTAAATTTTATTTTATTTTATTGAAGGTGAGTCATGTCATTTTTTATTTTACATCCAATATTTGTCCGTGTTACGCCAATCATTTAATTGTTTTGTAGTACTGAGGAAAGGACATGACGTCCCGATACGTTTACGAAAATAAAAATAACATTAAGATTTAATCATTATATTTAAAAAAACGCTGTGTGCCGTTAAACCCATATGCATGGAAATAATTTATACATTTAATTATTCATATGAAGAAATTTCAAAAATATGTATTGGGATTGAATAAATATTTTACAAAATCTATAATCTTGTTTTAGTGCACCTTCTAGTTTTATATAGTTTAAATAATTTAAGACAAAGTACGATATAAATTTATATAATATGTGATATTATATATATATATATATATATATATATATATATATATATATTAATAATCAGTAACATCTTTCTGAATAATTATAATTAGAAATTCTTTTAGACATATTGTTGTTTTATTTATTTCATTTAAAAAAAACAAATATATAAATATATACGATTTGCTTTGTTGTTTAAAGCATATTTCAACTTAAGGGCATTACAGTATCATTCATGTAATCACAATTTAATTAAATTTTGCTGTATGGTAATATTTCACGTTATTGTTAAACTTTTTATTCTTTGATAAATTGGGGATTTTAATTGTTTCATCTACGCGTACATAATTATTTATACACGCGACTGGCGGGGGAACAGATAAAAGCTAACAATGGTCTACAGTGCGGTGATTCCAATGTAAATAGTAGCGAATTTTATGAATCGCGCATAAGTCGAGTTTATATGTCGAAGGGACCAAGAGTTTAGAGTTTAATCCTTTATGGTGTTTTGTGGAATTTTATTGCCCCTCGTTTTATTATTGTTTGTGCGTTCTGTCTTTTTTTTTCGCTCGAGGGTGAAACTCGTTAAACAGTCATATTTTTCCATCGTAAAGCACACACGGCTGCCAAATTGATACATTTCGTTTCGGTGTCGATGCTTAGAAAACCGTAGGATGTATGCGAGTCCGTCGAGTCATCTCTCACACTTCATTTGGCCTGCACTGATTTTAGTTAGGGGGTGCCGTCGTTCGTGCCCCCAATCGCCGCCCCTCGGCGTCACACCCGAATGTAGTTTTCAAGATCAACGGAGCACAAAATATGACTAGCTCCTTTGAATTTTTACTTGATCTCTCATTTTACGATGATGTCCTATCGATATTCTCGCCCGATTCGTGTGACACTGTATATAGAGTGTTCGGATACTTTGTGTAAACTTTTGTTCTGTCGAGAGCGGGGGATGACATAGGAGGAAATTCAACCCACCCGCCCGTTTATCATAGCCGAATAAATATTTTATACACTTTTACGACAACTCGATTACCATTCAAAATCTCGTGTAGGACTTCCTTAAAGTTTTAACTACGTCCTCTCTGGATCTATATTGGAGGTTTCCTCTTGATATCTTCGTTTTTACAAAAATAGGTTTTAGTGACAATGTGAGTACTTTTACACTGAATATTTCTAAAAATAAAACTATACCCATTCTGGCCAACAAAAATACTTAGCACGTGATCAGCACGCAGTAAGAACGTGCAAAGAGAGGGGTAGCCTGATTTAAAGGATACATACCGTCTCTTGTATAGCGTCCGTTGAGATGTACAAATCTTTTTTTACAAAAATTGACTCTACCGTCGACTTGTAATTACTACAGAAGGATTAAGAATGATTACAAGTACAGATCGTGCAACTAATTTTAATTGCAGATTAAGGTGGGTATTTTTAATATATCTTGTTAATAAGTATAAATAAATTTTAAAAAAATATTATTTTTAGATATTATAATGTATATGATTATCGCAATTTTGTTATAGTTCAGTTTAATTGTTTTTAATAGTTTAATTTACTATACAACATTGAAGCGTCAAACTAATTAATTAAAATAATATGATACTTATAATAGACTTTAATTTTCTTGTGTTTTAATAAGTTTGTGATTTTTTTTAATTTTAATTTATTAAGTTTGTGATTTCTTTTTTGATAGTCGCCGAAAACACTGTACAAATATAGAAACACTGAAGTAAAATAATTTTTTTAACAAATATTAAACAATTAAAATTATGCATAACACTAAAGTGTTTTGATTAGAATGATTAATTATTGATATTATATCAGTTATTATTAAAAGTGATCATTTCTAAAAGAATGAAAATAAAATTTTATATTATTATCAAATGAATATTTTGAATTGATAAAAAAAATGTCAGAAAAGCTACAAGACATATCAAATATTAAATTCAGGATCAGAATTGAATTGAAAGTATTGATTTCAATAAATCAGTAAAGAGGAAGTAGGGTGAATATTATTTAGTAAAATATAAAATTTTGTAATAAATATTAAGTTTATATTGAACGAGTATTGCTAATAATAATTTTATTTGCATTTAATTTAGTATAATATGGAGTATTTATATTTAAATATGTTTGTTTTTAAATAGTTTTAGTTTAATTGTCAAAGTTTTATATTATTAAAGATATTTTGAATAAAGAATTTTGATTAGCTATGAAAATAAAAATATGTTAAACTTACTATGAACATATTTTGATATTATTAAACAACATATCTATTATATACAGAGTTCAATGATTTAGATCTATAAGTGTATATTAAACTTATGACTAAAAATAATTTCTATTAACTAAAAATTGCTAAACATTGACATAATTCAATTGCTAACATAATGTTATTATAATATGACAAAATAAAAAAATAACATTAATTTTGGTGAATATATAAAAAATATTGTAACAAATATGCTTGTCGGATATTTTGCAACATTTTCAATTTTTACTGCCTTGAATTTGTATGACATCAGAAATATATTTTTTTAGAAAAACGAAAACAATCTTGCATTATTAAACTCCGCAAAAATGCGGTAATAACAGTGTATATGTAATAGAAACTCAAATTAAAAAAAAAATTTATTTTACATATTAAATCTACTTATCTATGTCGCAGATGCTTGGAGGATAAATAGATTTCGCAGTATCTGCTGTACGCGTAACATTTGACATGGAACGCATAGTTCACTTTGGCAAGCATATGCTAATCCAAGAAAAGCTGAGAACGGTCCGTAGCCAGAAACTCGTAAACTTTATAGAAAAGACAGAACTGCTAAAGGTGTAAGACGTCAGAGGTGTACAATAGGACCATCGGACCACAGTGTGGTCACTAGACAAACCACTTTAGGAATAAAAACAACTTTTCTAGATACAGTATTCATATATTTCCAACACCATCTTATAGTATAGATAATATTTTATTTAATATAATTGATTATCAATTTTTTTATGTAGAAAAAAGTTGTCGTTACAATAAATACGCTATAAGGTAAAAGAATGTTATAAGGCTTTTTTAAGCAAATTTCAAAATATGAGTTTATTAGTTGATACTGGAGAATATGAAGCTGGTTTCGGATAGAACATGGCAGTAATGTACCAAATCTTAATATAAGAACTTGCTATAAATACAAACAGGTGCTATACATACTTTTTATAGATTTTAAGCAAGCATACGACAAAATAAATCACGGCTAAATGTACAAGCACTAAAAGAATTTGAACTGCCCAAGAAACTAATCGCTCTTGTCAAGATGACATTTTCAAGTACAAAAAAAAATATCCTTAAACGACTTTAACATACACCCAGTTAAAGTCGTTTGCAATAAAAAGAGGGTTTAGTCAAGGGGACTAATCTCAACTATATGTCAATTGCATTATTCAATCTAGTCAATAAAGAGAAGAAGTAATTGTGGAGCAATTTACAATAACCAACACCAACTCTTAAGATATGCAGACGAAATAGCTCACATGGCAAAATTGTTAAACAAAAATACTGGAAATCAACAAAAAATAAACAAAATAAATCAAACAAAGAGTGTCAAAAATAACAAGTGGCTCAGTCTTTACTTGGAGAGTCGACTTTTTCAGTTTAAGAAAAACCGTAGTGAGCACCTTCTTTTGGATAAGAAAAAACTGTAGGTTTTGTGTAATGCCTGGATGATGTATGCACGTAAAAGAACCCATTCGCTATGAATTCCTAATATAGCGGCAAAGTTTCCAGATATGGTTAACCTTAGGCGTCAGTAATTAGTCCAGAGCTAACAGAAATAGACCGACATTAAATAAATAAACTAAAAACTAAAAAAGAAAACTGCAATATCTCGGCCACATCATGAGAGGTCCAAAATATGAGATTCTACGACTCATAATCCAAGGAAGGATCGTGGGAAAAAGATCTATCGGAGCGAGAAGAATGT
>JARJEC010013069.1:0-23552 GCA_030264575.1 Tachinus sp. AB-2021 | reverse complement strand
AATATTTTTTCAAGTTTCAGTTTATATATAATATTTCAATTCGTGTATTTTTACCTTAATATTTAACATAAAACAGTAGTTTTTAATTTATTATTACTATGTGTATACCCAAAGTTTTCTTTTCAAATTATAAATTAAAAAAATTTTTCACTTGGTTTTTTTATAATATTTAATTTTATGATTGATTTTAATATATATATATTATTTATACCTTTACTATGATCGAAAACATTGAATAAATTATAATAATTATTATTATAAAATATGTTAATCTTTCAATATTTTCATGTTATAAAAAACTTTTAATTATATAAATTTGTTTTTGAATTTAAGGAATAGATACTCAAAAAAAAAAATTTTTTCTCTGTTTCGGCTACTAGAATGACTGACCAACATATCAGAAATAATACTAACATTAAATTCATTTTTTATTATATTCATTCTTGAATGTTTTTGTTATTTTTATTTGTAATAATTGGCCCACCTTATCCAAACTAACGCTAATATGAGTTTTATTTTACCATTATTTTTATTTTTCAATAATTTTTTAGTGATTTTTATTTGCAACAGTTGGCATTATCTAATAAAATTATCACAATTATAACCAATTTTACTGTTTAAACTTAAAATTATATTTAAAAAAATATATATTTGGCCACTCACTGCTATGAGACTCGTTGCCAAAGCAGATTCGTCGCGGTTGAATAAGTAGCCTTCTGTATTTCAATATATGTACTAATTTGTGTTTTTTTNTTTTTTTTATGTTTTAAGATTATTGATTATTTTTTCATTATTTTAATTCTTCAAAACTGAACAAAATATTAAAAGCGTTATTATATAACAAAGCTTGTGAGTTCGATAATTATCTACACAAAATAGATGCCTAACTTTAAAAATAAAAAATTGCAACTAAAAATTGTATTTATAAAATTTGTACCTAAATTGGGACTTCCTTGCCATATCGTCTCCAGGGTTTTGTCGGCATGCCTTTTAAGACTATCACGATAATCCAGTCGTGCAAAGAACATGGCTTCGTAACCCAACTGTGTAATAATCGAAGCCATTTCTCTGCTGTGGCCAAATGGATCAATCTGCCATCCGACCCTTGGTTGTCCGCACTCTCCCAATGTGTCGTTGATCGTCCTTAAAGTAAATTGACAATTACACCTTACACATTTTTATTACCGCAACAAAAAGGTAAAACATGTTGTAAAGCATCACTTAGTTAAGAATTATTCTGCTATAGAAGTTTTTATCAGATAATTGCAACAAGTTGTTCCATTTATAATTACATATTATTTCAGAAAACTTTAAACTGATTAGATCCATAAGAATGAATATTGATTGAATAATCTTTAAACTACCATAATTGAATTGTTTCATATTATTATGATTGACATTCAATGCCATTAGAAGTGGAGTGACCAAGAAACTAATAACATTACTCAAATCACATCAACATTTTTTGTTGGATAGAATGCTCGCGAATGCCCAGCTTTACATTTAAATTGCATTAAAATAGTTCAGAGTTTTAAACAAAAATAAAAATAATTTAAAATAACTTCAGTTCCAATTTAGTTTAAAATACTACGACTTTATATTTAGATTTTCTGTTTATAAACTTCAATTCATTAATTTTTATGCTAATTATAATTTATTTAAAGTAAATAATATACCTCAATCCCCAAGTAAATTGGTCAATAATTGAATGATAATGTGACGCAGCCTCATCGTTCATACTCCATGCACCATTAATCATTTCCAATCTGCCGTTGTTTACCAAATCTCTTACTATATCGTGCACTTCTTCGGATTGCTTCTTCCACCATTGCCAAAAGAATGCTGTTTCTACTTGAATGAATCTGCAAATATAATGTTAAAATATGTAAATAGATTTAAATGTAAATAAATGTATTCTAAGTTAAATATATGTTGTGGAAAATCGTCTAAAACTTTGTATTTTAGTGCTTTTGATAATAAAATCTATTGCGCCCGCATTTTTTGCCAATAAATAACATTATTGTGGCAAAATAAAATAAAAATTATTAATGCATATTTTTATAAAAAGTTATAAAACATTTTTTCGTTTTAATTTCGTTAATTATATTCATTATTTTCGTTAATATTTATTTATTTCCTATTTATTTATATTCACTTTATTCAGCTTGCTACGTATTGAGCTCTTTCTTCAGTTTTCAATTGTCTGCTGATGTACAGGAAGTCTGGAGGTCTTAAATTTATTACAACTTTGACATGGAGCAATTTAGTGATGTTATTGACATTTAAAAATCTCCATGGATGATTTCTGAATATTTTTAACCATTTTTTGTGATTTGTGGACATTATACAAATGTTTTTTTTAACACTACCCGATTTTTGAAGTTTTATATATTGTTGTGACTTTGATATGTCACATTTTTTGTTATATCTTACATTTTAACATATTTTGTTATTTTATTATATTTCGAAAATGTTATATATTATATTATCTTTAAAAATCTACAGCGTCCAGATACCCGAATAAATATTAATAAATTCTTAACTTATTTAAAAGCGAAATTTGTTAATATTTAATTTAGTTATATTAATACATTTTTGAATTGTTATCAATCTTGTATACTCTTGTGTTTTTGATGAGTACAATGTTCTTATACGATAATGTATAATAGTAGAAAATTTTAAAGTGCAAGTTATCAAAGTAATTCAATCTTTCATTATTTTTTTTTTAATAAATCTACCAGCATACGCTGTGAATTTCCATGAGATACTGGTTTCAATCTACATTGAACTTTCATCGCTTTTATCAATTTACTGATAAACCGTAGCGTACATCGTAAACAATTCAGTACCTTCTGTCCGGATAGCTGCGCAAAGAATCGACCACGGAACCTATTATATGCTGGATACCAGCTACTTGTATATCGGATCGGCCTGGAAATTAATAATAATTATTAATACGAATAATATAATTAATGTATCGGTGTACTTACTTCCATAAAAGTATTGGTCGACTGTCTTCAACCAGCCAACATCGTCATGAGAATGTGGCACCAAATGTATGTTGAGCTTATCGGGGTCTACTTTATGGCATGACTGCAAGGAATTTATTGTCAATTTTTGTAGTACTTTCAATAAATAAATAGATTATATCCCAGACTTAAATGTTTATATAAATAATGAAATCAACAAAAAAATATTTTTTTATCAAATGAGTTTATGAAATAAATAATTTTTAAAAATAAGCATACTCATCTGCTAAATTAACAAGTCCACATGACCATGATATGCATAATTTAGTTACTGAATGGTTTTGAAGTTTCTTTTATTTAAAACTATATTGTGTGTGTTTTTTTACTTTGCAAAATTCATTCATAAATTATAATAAATTGCCATTTAGATTGAAATGTTGATAGAATTACATATATCGTATTATATAGATTCATAAAATTCTACAGCTTTAATAAAATGATTATCTATATAATGTCGTTAAAAATATAAAATAAAATATTTTTATATTTGAAACAGAAAAGAAAATGTTTTACTGTTTTATTTTTGTTGCATATTTTGATAAAAACCGTTTTTTTCAATATTTTTGTATGTTTTACATAAAAATAATAATTTCCCAAATTCTTTTTTAAATTTACAAAATCTTTTTCATTTGTGAGAACATGTATTTTGCAGATTTTTTTACTTTATTTAAATATTCATCATAGTTTGTATTTTTTGTTTTTAAGATTTTACATATTTATCAAAAAATCGATATAAAGAAAAAAATCTTAAAAAATCTTTAAAAAAATTGTTCTTTTTTTTAACTTTCTAAATATGTACAAATTATGTTTTTTTTTTTAGAAATTTTCAGTTTCTTCAAATATAACATTTTTTATAAAATGTGCATTTCTTTCAATTTTTAATGATTTAAAAATAATTATATTGTCTATAAAGTAGTAATTGTTTGAAACAATATAAATTTTTAAATTTTTAATAAACAACAAATGGGGAATAAAAGAAGTCATTTATTAATCAAATACCTTGCGTTGATAAAAGTGCAAGTTTTATGCCAACTTAATTGTTCAATCATTTATTTTTTATTGCGACATTTATTACATAACTTATAATAATAGTAATTTTAAATTATATTTGTATAGACGGGATATAAATAATAATAGATATTACATATTTATGATCATGACAAATTACATTAATGTACGATTTGATGATTTGGTAAGTGGCACAAGTATATTTAATTATTGATTCATATTTATAAAAAAAATATATTATATGTGCATACAAATCTTCTAAGCAAAATATGTTTAAAATTTAAACTGAGATAATTGACATTTTAATTGGATTACGTTTTTTTTTATCTGAAGCTCATGTCAAGTTTGTCGAATTTTTGATTTTGCACATAATTGATACATATTAATATGAAAATAATATTGTAACAAAAATATAAAGCTTTACTATGTAATTTATATAAATTTAAAAATATTAAAACGATTATTTTATAAATGTATCTATAAATTATTACATAGTAACTGCTATCTAATCAATTAAGTTATTTAATAATGTAGATACAAACAAAATGATAAAATATTTAGTTTTGTTATCTCAAACCTTTTAGAGCTCTATTCATATTGTCAAAGAGTATCTACAATTTACCTTTTCTGATATATTTGATCAATTTAAAAATGTTAAAATATTATATACTTAATAGATTTTATAAAATGTATGTAATATAAAATATTAGCATTTATTTTATTTATTTATTTATTTATTTATTTTAATCCACAATCATTCATTCAAAATTTATTATTTGTAATACAGATTTTGTTTTTTCTTTTACTATTTTTTACATTAAATATTTATTTTAATTAAAGTAACAGTTCTATTATAAAAAAAATATATAAATTTTTAAATATTAATATTTAAAAGTTTTACAAATTTCTAAATCTATTTGCTTTTAAATTTTTTACAAAAAATATTTAGAACTTTTTAATGATTAATTCAATATTTGATGTCCGAATATGGTGGAATTCAACAACATTCATTCTAAAAATGATAAAATTAAAACTCGTCAAATATAATAAGGAAAGTATATATTTCAACTTATCTTATTCAAAATAACGCCATCTCTATGGAGATTTTTGTTTATAATTTAATCACCATTGATAATAACACATAGATGTCGAAATATATATATATATGGTTTGTGAATAAGATACGTTGAAATATATACTTTTCTTATTATATTTGTCAGTTTTAATTTTATCATTTTTAGAATGAATTTTTAATGATTATCAAAAATAATTATCTTGTGATTAATTTAATAGTTTATAGAATCAAACCAATATAAAATTCTACAAACAAAAATTCTAAAACGTGTTTCGGTTTTTTTAGACTTTTCTCACTACATTTTTTATAAGAAGTTATTTTCGTTATTTTTTCATTAAGTTAATTTACAAATTGTATATCCAAGTTTTCAAAACTTTGAAAAATCTTTTGGTTTGAAATATAATATTTTATAAAATTATTGTCGAAATAACAAAAAAAACAAACATTTTTGATGCAAGAAATATTTTATTCACAATAAAGTATTTTACAGAATACAGTAGAAGCAGAGTGGCTTAACATCTTACAAGAAACATCACAAATTTGATTTGATCTATGCCTAATCGTATGAGAGATGTTATAAGCGTAAGAGGAAGTAATAGCCAATATTAAAAATTAAGTGTTAATTTAGATAATTATCAATAATCATATTTCTTTTACCAATAAAAAAAGTGAATTTGTTTCGTGTATTAGTATCACTGTTAATAAAACATACATTTTTATAAAGTTTTTAACTCATTTTAAAGCATATTAAATTATCTTTATTTAATGAATAGTTCTAAAAAACATAGCCAAAGCCTTACATTGTGCCGAAACCTATGCGCGCAAGTATATATACAAAACAATTTGCAATTAGTTTTTTGTGAATAAAAGATTTGAGGTTAGTACAGAAAAATATCCATTTTAAAAAGAATTTAAAAAATTCTCTATATTTACACATTTTTACTAAATTGGCAGATATAATTATATTTTAAGATTATTTAAAGTTTAGTAAAATTATTTTTAGGATTTTCATATATTCTTAAAAATTAAATTGAATTTTGACCAATTTGTGTTGAACAATATTAACAATTTTTTGTGTATTGATTAATACTATTTACAAAAACTTATCTCATTGTTTTTAAAAAGTTTCCACTTTTAAATATTTTCGTTAAAACCTGCCAAATTTTATTGAACACATTATCATTTATACTTCTGTCGGAAAGAAGTTATGCCAAAAAGAAAATTAAATTAAATTTTAATAAATATAACCAATAAAAATCAATTTATATTGCAAGTTATATTTATTATTTGGCTGAATTTCTATTACCTACATCATAAATGAAAGTTAAAAAAATTAAACAATTAATAAAATCAATATTTTCAATAGTTTTTATTTGATCTAACTAAACTATTTGTTTATAAATAATACAAAGGACATCTATATTTACATTTACCTTGCATACAAAACGGTTAATTGACTCACTTATCTAAATCATCGATGCATGTTAATTACACAACAAATTCTGCTTCTAATTAAACCCAATGATAACCATTTAATATTCAAATATGGTTATACTTACATGATAACCGCAATTTTTTCTTGCACTTTTATCATGAAGCGGTTTACCATTTGCATACACAATGCACGCACTTATTAAAATAATAATTATGGATTTCATCTCTATGAAATTACCATTCGACTATTAACACGAAACTTTCAATAATAACTTTTTTTACTAGTACACCTTAATTTTATACATGCACGCTTCAGATAAGTGCAATGAGAGGCAGGATGGGGCCGGTGACATTTTTACATTTCAATGCTATAAACATTACAATCTGCGATTATATTTTATAAAACAGCAATCGAGAGCAATTTAAAATACATAAACAGTTAATAGCTTATAATTATATAAATGCAAATATTAATTTAGTTATTTTGTCTAATTGGGTGCTTTAATGTAATACGGATCTGTACATATAAATTATATAATTTAAAACAAAAATAGGTGATACTTGATAGATAAATCAATGTTAATATTTACGGATAAACAGAAAGATCAACAATATTTATCAATCTTGAGTATTTTGATTTACTTGATAAAATAGACTACCTGTAACCTGCATCTATACTCACAATAGTTGCGTTATGCAAAAAATAATAATTACGAGAAAGGTTTCTGGTTTTTCTATTTATGTTAGTTAATAACAATCATTTGCAATGTTTCAACCGTAAACAAATCAATATTATATTTTATTAAGTATCGCTTTCAATAGTACATTATTTATAAATTTGGTTAATATTTGAAATTTTTAAATCTTTTACTATTCAAATATATTAGCTAATATAGTTAATTAATTTATTTTCTAAAATACTAATTTTTAGTTTTAAACTAGTAGTGAACATATTTATTTGTAATTCTTATTTCACATTACATTAAACAGGTATTTGCAATTATAGAATAGAATAATAGAATAGAATTTATTTGCAAATATAGTATAATGTACAGTTGTGATCGTTTATGATTATAAAATGTCTATTAACTAATGTCTTTCTGCTCCTTTTTATATATTATAATTATATCTTAGGAGCAATTCTTTTATTTAAAAGTAGAGATTGATTGAAAAAAGTTCTAGCACCATTTTTAGCCAAAATAACCATTGAAACAATGGACGACTAATTTTTAGTTTAGAATTATTGGTGTCTTTTTCTATGCTTTTTTTTTGGAAGAAATTGACAAAAATGAAAAAAATGAGTATTTTTATTATAATAAAAAATTGGTTATCTATTGTTGTAAATGTTGTGCATTTTTTAAAACTCATCTTGTATTTCAACAAAAAGAAAACCATTCTTTCAGCACTTAGCAAACTATTTCACTCACTTTACATTTATATTTATTATTATTGTACAACATTCTCAAAATTTTTTTTATATTCAAAAATCTCTTATTTATTTCACAAATAATTTGCGATATTTTTTTGTAGTTGTAAGTTGTAATATTATCTTATCATTTGCAAATATTTTGTGGAAATATTTTGATATATTGAATTTTTTTTTAAATAAAAATTACATATATTTTGATATTGACATATTTTTACATACGCAACCTTTTTGCGACCTTTGACAATATTAAACAAATTTTTTCAGAATTTTGCAAACAATTTTTTAAGATTTCTTAATACAAATCATTTTACATTTTTTTTTAAATTCAACAAATTTTTGCTAACATCTTAATATTCTTTTGCAAACATCTTAATATTCTGCAACATTTTTTTACCATTTCACAAAATGTATATCATTTTGCAAGATTGTACCAACATTTTTATTATATATAGAAGAAAAAAATAATAGATGGCTTCATAGGACAATTATTTTTAACTGAAAAAAATATTTTGCAAATGTGTCGAAAGCAATTTCGTTTCCCTTCATTAGTGCTGCAATACACCATTTTTAATTAAAGCAGAAAACTAACAAAGAGACAATGTAAGAAATGGAAAAATACAATAAAGAAAAAAACTTACAGAAACATCCAACCAACATTTATGCTTCTCTATTGGTATTATGTCTTAACTTAGCAATTTTAATCGTTTTGATATTAATTCTTGAAGAGTGGAACCATTTTTTAATAATAAAGTAAATTATGTACGGGCCACATATTCTTTTTCTGATGCTTTTAGTTCTTATTGATGTAAAACAAATGAAATTTATTTAAAGAATTTATTTTCATTTTCATTTTTCATATATCTGTGACTATTTTTTGAGTAAGCATATAATATAATGACTTGTAAGTTAAATTAGCTAAAAAAAACAATATAAAATTTTTAAACTTATAAGTAAAACAGTACATAGACATCGGGTCGAGTCGTCAATGGTCATATGTTATACGTTATCTACGTTTTACTTATCAGTTTAACAACTTTTAATTTTTAACTTTTTAATTTTTAATTTATTTAAACTAATTTAACTTACAAGTCGCCATAGTATATTTATTTGACCAAACCAATTTAGTTTTATAAAATGTTTCAAGGTTTTTTTTAATGTTGTGTCGTCTCATAAATAATACAACAATTAATATACATTTTACAATTTCTTTCTGCTTTATTCAGCTTGAACTTCTGAACGTAAGTCTCTTCTGATTGTTTCCACGCTTTTTTGTTCTTAGCTAATTCCTGCTACCTGATTTGATATCGTTCGGTCGTCGGATTTGAGACCTTCCGATACTTTGTTTGGTTTCCCTCGGCTCCATTACAAACCTGCAATTTGTGTCTGTCGAGCCAGTTCTTTTGCGATGGCACGTTCTACTGTTTTCTGAATTATGTGTAATTCGTTTGCACATGATGGTCCTTGGGACATGTCATTATTTTAACCATTGATAATTTCATACCGATATAACCACTCTCACAAATATGTAAGATATTGTATTTTCTATGTATTTATATTTGTACAAGTTTCATTTGTCTAGCTTCATAAATAACAAAATAAAAATAGCTTTCCATATGGCTTCGGTCACCATGCATATTATTTCTCAAAAATTTAGAAATGTTGAAGGTAAATCTCCAGGCGTTAGTCTGGAGATAAAACGAGCGATTGAAAATATAACAATTTGAGAAGTTAGGATAAACAAAAACACACGCAGTGAGTGAATAAGAGTTAAACTTTAAAAATACAATCTACAAAGTGAGTTATATTATATTTTTGGTTTGTTAACATTTTTCATAATTAAATTTATTTTAATTTAACAATTAATGGCATTTTACAATGTTTTGCAAACTGCTTTTAATATTTTCTAACATTTATTGCTTTCAGAGTCATTTCATAACATTTTGGATTCCATACAAATTCAAACATTTTTTCAGATTTTTACCACTTGCTTCACTGTGTGCAAGTATCTCAGTACGAACGTTATTCTATTTAATATTTAAACAGCCGAATATGGTTTATTCAGTCCGGCCAGCAACGTTAGGTACAGTGAGTACTTGGATCAGTGATCGCAATGTCCCACCTACCGGTATTATTCGCAATAAATCAAGCAAATTTTTAGATTAACAAGCATTAAATCAAAACTCATATATCTACATATACACGACTAAAAGACCTTTATATTGATAGTCAATAATAAGTGAGACCCTACAAATACAAATATTACTACTCATATTAATATTTATTAACATTATTTGATATTTCAAAAATACACTTTGACTAAATCTGAATATTTTACTGAATCTTGTAAAGTTTTACTCAACTTTGACATTGTCTTTGCATTTCTATAAATTTAGCAACATTACACAATTAATCTTTAACCTTTTCTTAAATATTTAGACATCTCAAGAATTCGCTACATTTTTTAATTCTATTACTAGAAATATAATATATACTAATGTTACAAACATATTTATATCAAGCAATTAAAGAAAATTATGTATATAGTACGCAATTGATAAATCGAATTGTTAGAATCAAACTACTTATCTATGTTTCAAGGAATTATTAATGCTGACTTTCCTGAAATTAATTTGCGATATAACAAAAAACCCGAATTAAAATGCGTATGTTGATTTTTGTTATTGATAAATACTCGTATATTTTATGTTTATATTATAGTCTGGCGGCCTTGAACTTAAATTTATTCGACAGTTTTATATTATCAATTAAAGCATATTTACAAATGATAACCTTTTTATTTTAAGTTACTTAAATTTAACGACATTATAATAATTTCCTTATGATTTTAACGCATCTACCATTTTAATGCCTCTAGCAATATCTGCAAAGTGTTTTTCTTGATTTTTTTATTATATGTATTAGAAAAAAATTGTATTTGTTATTTTTATTGAGCATTTACTTTTTTTAAATTAATTAATTAAACATTATTTTTGAAACGACATTTTTTAACAGTCAGGATTGTCATTCGCCTATTTTTATAGCAACAATGGAAATGGAAAAATAGCAGAAATATATATAAAACAATAAATAGATCTTACAAGCAACCTGTATTATAACGCCATCTGTAAATTAAATCTAAAAAGATTAAGCAAAAAATTTTAAAATTACCTAAGTCGTTAGAAGCGACAACTTTGTTTTGCTCTCCATTCGCAATAAAGCACGATGTGATTTGAGTGGTTAAGCGCTGCCCTAATAATAACTTTTTTCTTTAATTTTTTTAATTTATTTTTTTTAATTTCCCATATGAATGTGAAACTTGAACTATAAAAAAACGAGATGAAAAAGAAATAGAAGCATTTGAAATTTGAAAGAAATTAGTAGGCAACATGTGGACGGACAAGGTTCAAAATGAAGAAGTATTGATATGATTAAGAGAAGGAAGCACTAATATGCACAATCATAAAAAGAAAAAATAAAGGAAAGCGCTTGCATTGGGCAAAGATTGTTTACTGAAGAGTGTAATCGAAGGAATGTTGGATGCAAAACCAAACAAAATAAAGAAGCAAGTTTTGAAGAAAGGGAGCAAGGTACAATGAAATGAAAAAACGAAGGACCAATCTCTAAGTTAATAGAGAGGCACATTGCAAATGTATGCATAATAACTTAAGATGATAATGAAGAAAGAAAAACGAGATAAAAAATAAATGAAAAATAAAAAAATATATTTCAATGAAAAAGGAAATAAATTACACAACTTATCAATTAATTATCAATTTACTGTTCAAAACATGAAATTTTATTAAATCAATAGATTTTAATTTTTCAATGGCTGAATGTGAAATTGAGAATTCAAAAATATTGTTTATCAATTATCAATTTGATATTCAAAACATCATTTAATAAATTAATAGATTATTAATTATATAATATTATTTAATGGTTGAATGGGAAATCTATAAGTATTAAAAAATATGCAATGTGTCAGAAATGTTTATGAAATGCATCGATATGATTTCAATAATTAATTAATTGAATTACTATATGAATTTAATAATCAATTTAATTATCTAATAACTAATAATCAATTCCTCCGAATTTATAAATTCAAAAATCCCAAGCTTAGTTATTAATGCGTTCGTAATCGTATTTCATTATTTTAATTAAAGCATATTTTAATGAAATCAAATTAATATGATATTATTGAGTATAAAACACCATTCATTATTCATTTAAAGCCAACCGTAATTACACCAAAATGATTAATGGAGTCTAAAAATATTTACTAAGACCAATAATTGATGTTAAAATAATGCACAGCTTTAAAACTTTTTCGCATTAATAAATTGAGAAAAATTTGATAAAATACTTTATTGAAAATTTATTTTTTACATAAACTCAACTGCACTTACATTATAATAGAATAAATGCATTTGAATTTTGAATGGAGTTTTTGCTTTAATAATCTCATCGTCGGATTTTATTAAAATTGCTTTAGATTTTAGTTAACGAGATATTGAATCCGGCGGTATGAAAAGCTGACTTCATCAACAATTCAGCCTTTGAAATTTGAATGAAAGCAAAGCTTATTGTGCAGGCATTTGTTAATAAAGTTTGTGTAATCATTTACAAGATATTTGTATTTTTAATCATATTTTAGTTTGAACATAAAAAATGTTTTACAATACATTTATTGTTAATATGAATGCCGAGTTACAATACAATAACAAAATCTTTCTAAAAATTGTGTAATTTTAGAAACATCGCACGTTCTAGATTTTGTCGACAATTTGGAAAGGCGCAATTTTCTAAGTCTAAGTATATTTGGTAGAAGCTAAATAAATATTGCACAACTTTTTATACAGAATAAAACTTTCTGTGAAATGCATTAAAAAAAAGTTTCCCTGTATAAAATGTTTACAATAAACAATGTTAACAAAAATAAATTGAAATTACATCTTTTCTTTATATGTTTTATTAAAGATAATATAATTTCAATATAATAATAGTTACTACAATGTTACCCTTTAAACTTTATATTGAGCGGATTATAATTTTTAAACTATATTACTCATGAGCGAGTGATATAGTACAAACAGAATAAATATTAATTGATAAGGATTTACAGAATTAAATAAATATGTTTTATCAGTGTACTTCGAAAAGTTGTTCGGAAACATCGACGCAGTCAGTATCTTGTTGTCTTCCTGCAAGAATTATCTGTTTCAGTGCATTGGAATTGCTCAATGTATGAATTTCATCATCATTTGTTAACAACACTGTGCAAATAATAATATTAAACAATGAAATTTGTAAGTATTTAACATTTACTTTTATTTTAAATACAGATTTTATTACAGACAAGAAAATCATTTTAAGCCCCAAATTCAATTAATTAATGGAATTTACTTGAATTCTAATTGATTTAAAATTAAACATTGCCTTTGACGTCATAGTTGGTATTTGCGGCAAAGTATTAATCATAATATGTGAATGTTGATAAAGCATTTTTTTAAATTACTTTAAAAAAGGAAATTGCGTAGAAGTAGAAATATATGCAAAATAGCAAAAAAAACGAATTTTTCCGAATTAAATCATTTTGCCCAAAACTTTTCAATGTACTTTATATTTCATTTTTATTCAATTGAAACTGATATTTTCTGCCACAATTAATATTCATGTTTACATATTTTAAATAATTATTATTTAATTAGCTTTCGATCAATTTTACTTCATTACCGAAATTAGTGTCGTCAAGTTACACTAATAAAATGTAATTTTAAATCAGAATTGAAGTCTGAACGTTCAGTGAGTCTGATAAGAAAGGCAAAGTCAACATTGTAAATTTATTATATCTCTCTACAATTCTTTACCGACACGTTTTTATCAAATAAACAAATCTGAACTTTGAAACTTAATTGCTATTTAATGAGCATAAATATTGATTTAAAAATTTAAGATTTATAATTATTAATAATATTGATTAAATATCATTGTTTTTATTTTGATTGCAATCAATTTTAAGTCGTCTGACAACAGTTTTTATTTGTTAAGATTGTTAACTAATTGTAAATAAATGTGTTGTGTTAACTCAATTTTGTAGAACATATATTAAAAGTAAAGTAAAATGCGTAAAGCAATCTTATTTCACAACTCATTGCAACAGAATTTTATACTAACAAAATGTTATGCATATCGAAAAAATGGTTTATTTTTGATGAACGTATAAGTTAACATATTAATCGATATTATAATTATAAATACACAAATACCTTCAGTTGCTGAAAAAACATGAGCCACCAAATGTTTATTATATTTTCTTGTAGTACCATCACTACCCGTTTTGTGGTAAAAGGTTCAATATTCATTAGAACTTAAAACAAGTTGAGTGTAGATTAATACAATTAATTTTCTCAAAATGGAGTTAAGAATGCTTAGAAAAAGAAAAACCTAACTTGAATGGATCACTAATAAGTTTTCAAAATATTCTGCCATTTTTCCTGAAGATCTAAAAAGAAGATACCGATTGTACAATCCGGCCAATAAACAAAATGCGTTAGTTCGTGAACGCCACGCAGTGAGAACTTGTACAGAAGGGTAATATATTGTTGAGCTGAATGAGCTTATGCAATTTAGAATACAACCAACAGCAGCCGAACGACTGGTTTGCATGTGATTATTACTTCCGTGTATTTATTGACCCAATTTTAGTTTGTATACCTGCACAACAACTAAGTTGCCTTTTAAACAAACATGTTCAATAACAAAATTGAAAAAATTACTACGTTACAATTCATAATACAAGAATAGAAATAAAACTACTACGTTTTTACCACTTCTGTAACGTCTGATAAAGACTGAGATTCAGTCAAAGCTTTATCCAGCATTAGTACAAAGTCATTGTCAATAAATGAAGCAAATGGAACTATGCGATGTGGTAAAATTTCTGTGAAGTCAACAACTATTTGTGAATAATGACCAATTCAACATTAAATTGGTTTTTCCAAATAATACCATTACTAAACTTCCTCCAAGACTATCACGTGAGTTAAAACTAATTTTTCTCTTAGTTTCCAATTCTTTTTTTTGTTAATCTGGTTTATTTAAACAGAACCTAGAGTTATCGGTAAATAGTATCATACTTCATCATCCTTACGTCAAATCGGATGTTCACGAACAAATTGAGTCAAGCTACTTAATGGTGTAGAAATAGTTTTGGCACTGCAGATTTGCAAGCTTTACTTTTGTCAAAATGTCCATATAGTTTTATCTTTGCCACAAAACTCACATATTTGATTTTTTTATTGAAATGTTAAAATTTGTATACTAGTGGTATAGATTTTAGAGTCTTGCAAACTATTGCACAGTTTATAACACAACACTTTCATCAATATCTTTATTGTATTTATATGTCATTGCGTCATTCTTTTTTTGCAAACTTGCTCCTCAAAGTTTGAAGACAATTTTATTTATACTGTATAACACAACCAACTTAGCGTGGCCTATGAATGGTGTTGTGCAACCATAAAAAGGACGCATACGCCGAAAGAGATCTAGGGTATGTACAGAGATAAAACCAGCTCTGGCTTTGTCTCTAAGCATACTCTGGACTTTTTTCGTGTTCTATTTTGCCTTCAATGAACTTCTGCGTCAATTTTAATTTGTTTTTTTTTGTAGATTTGCTATCTTAACAGCAACTCATTTGGCTCAATTCATTATCATTTCTGTATCGTATTATGTACTTCACAGTTGTATAAGTTCTTTACCTTCAATATTGTCTTCGAACAGAATATTGTATATTTCTTGATAAAATATTGAATTTAGGATCATCAGATATCTTTACATCATATATTTTGCCTTAGAAGTCATTGAACCACCGTTCTTGATTTTCATATTATTTTCTTGGTTATATGCAGCGAAATAGTTGTAGATTAGATAGTAATCCAAAAAAAAATGTTTTGAAATTAAGAAGAATTATTAACCATCAAATTTAAAGAATCTGCATTGAATAAAGAAGGCTCGTATACTTTATATTCCGTATAAAAATTTATAATCTTTCTATATTTTGTAAATATCACAAAAAATCGCTTTAAAAAAGTTTTTCAATTTTTTATTTATCGATAAAAACAAACTTCTGTATTCGATTTTTTTTAGTTTACTTACTTTACCCTAGTTCTTATTTTGCAATAGTGGCAAATTGTGTAAATAGTAACGTTAGAAAAGGCTCTTTTAACAAAAGCATTATTGATTACATATTTAATACCAATAAACTAGAAATATAAGTAAGCATAATCGTCAAGTATATTTTAACCAAAAACTCAACAACAAAAAATATTCTGCTCTTTTGAATTGATTTCAGAAGATGGCTAAATATTTTTTAAAAGGCTGCAAAAGCTTTAATCTAAAACTACAGTAGAAATAGTAAATTACACATTGCAAATAAAAATTGGTTTAAACAACAACACTTTTTAAAAATGTAATCGAATTATTTAATCAATCTTCATCTGCATACGACAATACTAATAAAATTAATTAAAATCAGCATAGAACGCTGATTGTTGCAATTTATAAGAAAGTACGTCCTTTAGTATTAAAGAAAAAACAAATACAACAATATAATATAATGTTCTATTAAAACTACAACTGACCAAGTAGATAGCGAGACTGCATTTAGCCAGTTTTTAAAATTAGAGTATGTTAATTTGAATCAAACATCTAGATCGGACAGAACTTATTGACTTTTTTGTAAAAGAGGACTATGTATGTTTATTTCAAATAAATATCTAAATGTAAGCTTGAGTTAGCGCCTTTATATAAAATATATCTTTATTAATTAGTCCGAATAATAATATATTTATTAGAAAAAACTTTTGAATAATAATTTTTTAAAATAGTTATTATAATATAATATAATATAAATATAGACCAGCAGGAAGAATAATAGATATTAAAATATAATGGAGCTTCCGAGAGAAAATTTATCAGCGAGATACTACATTCGTGTGCGTTATCGTAAAACATTATAAATTTTACATATAATAAATAAATACATTGACAATATATTATAGCTACCATAAAATGTATCAATTATCAATTGCTCAATAATTTATTTTGAAATTTGATGCATACGATGTATTACAATTGGCCAATAACATAAAAATGTACATTTGAGAGGAAAAAATGATAAATTAACAATTTAATGATAATACGTTTGATATCAAATTATATGATTTGAACTGATTAATCAATGCTTGTACAAACAAATCGAAGTTAAAATTTAATGGCTTAAAGCAATTATGGTAATAATGTTTATTCTATACTTATCTATTTCAATTAAAGGATAAAGTTCTTTACTCAATTACATATAAAATACTTAAATGATTCATTCTCTACAGATGTTAATTTATCTGTTTAGTTTTAAAATTTATAGGGTATTTTTCAAATTTTTTCACATGCTGTTGGTTAATAAACTACTGATATATCGTGATATTTTTTATATAAGAAATAAAACAAATTAATATTTTATATAATTATAATAAGAGCGGAAATATGGTTTACCACACAATTAATACTAACTAATATACGATTAAAATATTTGTGTGAATCACGACAACTGCTTATTCTAATTTAATATCAACGAGATAATAAATGAAAATTTACATTTTATTAATGATTTTATTTTTTCCAAAAAGTCAAAAATTTCAGAAAAGTGGAGAAAATTATTAAAATTTTTAGAAAGGTTAAATGATGTTAAGTGATATTGAAAAAATAATAATTAAAAGATACTTATTTGTTGAAAAAACGCAAACGTTGCAAATATCACACACACCGACGAAATTTAACGTCACCGAATTAAACAAATTGCCAAGAATTATCAAAAATTGAAAATTGACGGGATCGTAAAAGGTCACAAAATTGTTTTATAAAATGTCTTGTAGTTTCAAACTGTATTAACAACCCTAAGAAATGTGTTCCTACCCACGTGAAAAATGTAAACTAATAAATAGGGAATATAGTACCTATTATAAAATAAATTATAAATAACCATACTGAAAAAAATTTTGTTATTCACATTATACACATCGAACATGTAAGACTAATAAAATTTGAAAGTTTTATTAAAAACAAAATTAGCAGAAACTTAATTTTATTAAATAACTCAAAATGCTTTATAGATGCTTAAATAATTTATAGATATAAATCACAGCAATAAAATGTCTATTAAATATTATGATATTTTGTCATTAAAATTCTCAACATTGCAAAATGTTTAATCAAAATTCTACTAAATAACTTTTTGTATATCTTGTGTAAAATTTGTTAATGTTAATAATACTTGCAAATTAGTTCTTTTCTGTTTTATTGAAATTAAAATGTTACTTTTATAAATGTGGAAAGAAAAAACGCTGAATGTCTGACTGCCATAATTCACAATATACAACTGTAGAAAAGAATAATAATATATTACAAGAATATTGTAAATAATAATTATTTACAATTTAAATATTTAAATGGAGCCTAGATTGAAATTAAGATATTATAATTATTAAATAATTACTACGCCATTACTCCATTTTGAAATAAATAATTCAAAAGTTCAGCTTGGGTGGGGATCGAACCCACAACCTTTAGATTACATGCCCAATACTTTACCAACTGAGCTAGTAAGGTACCTCAGCAGCTAATGGCGCAGTAATTATTTAATAATTATAATATCTTAATATATTTATTTTTAGTGAAATTTTATTAAGAGATACATAACAAATTTCTTTGCTCACAGAAAATAAAAACTTGGAAAACAAATCCTATATACTTCTAAGCTTTGAACATCGAGGGCGCGGACTAATAAAAGCACGTCAATCCAGTCAGTTGGCTGCTATTGCTAGTTAAAATTTTACGCGCATACAATGGTCTTACCCAACAGAAAATATTACACAGCTCAACATGTAAACAAACTTATAAGCCGCGGAAGAAATCAGAGGACAAATATTTTTGTACTGCTTAAATCAGTTTTGTACGTTGAGATGTTTTTTGTGCACATTTTTATTACACAATGTTCACGTGCTTACTATTTTTGTTTGGTGGCTAAATTACAACATAGCATTACCACATTGTGTTTAAATAATATTGAATGTTTATCGCTTGCTGCAGCATAATTACATGGACGGACATATAGCGTGGGTGACCAGACTTTTAACAGCAAGTGCCAAAAGTTATGATTTTCAAGTAACTTTTAGCTTATACTTACCTGATAATCTCTGGAGAAGCAGATTTTTTTCTATTTCCATATTTATTGTTGATGAGCTTCTTCTTTCATTTTCTATATCTCCATATTCCTTATTTATAGTAGTTATGGCTGGCCGACAAAATTCAAATATTTTTCATTTATCTACTTTTGACGTATAGCATGTTAACGTATTCATACTTAGCCTTGCTCAGCTCTTTAGTGCTGAGTGTAAACGGCGTGTAAGTGCATTTGCGATTGTTTTAACAAAATATGATTATTTACTATATTTAACACTAAAACAATATGTAATAATATACATATTAATTGCTCTAATCATATTTTTAACTTGACGTTCCTGTTTTTAGATCCTCTTATTTTTTTAACCCGGCCTCGCAAAAGCTTGAGCCGGCCCTGTTCAAACATATTCAACAAGATAATTACACAAAATAAAATGCAAAACATTTTAATTAATTGAAGGTTAGATGAAATTAAACTAAACAAGGAAATTGAACAAAGAATATTGTCTATAAAACTATTCTAATCTATATGTGATTAGTAATTATCTAAACTATAAAGGTTAACAAGGAAAGCAAAAGATACTTACAAATCCTACTTTGTTAATAAAATTGTATACAAATTCAAATAAGAAAGAAATAGTATAATCTTTGAATATTTATATATACTTATCTAATATATACTTCTTCTATGGTATAATGATTATCTTAAAATAATTGTGTTTCTGAAAAATGCATATTTGATTCAAATTAATATATGTTATAACTTATTGCAATGCAATGCTGAATTTATTAATAGCTTAGCGTTGATTAATTTGTAACAAAAAATTCGGTTGATAATAAATAACCAGCTGCCGAAACCAAAATTCTAATTGCATAATCCAAGTTATGATTATGTTACACGTTTTATCAAACTGTTATCAAAAATTAAACATACCGATTTTATTGCTACTATGCAATAATTATCAATTGTCTTAATTTGTTCATAGTACTAATCATTTTATTTTTTACTCTAAGCCAATGATCCTTTTTAATTAAAATAATGAAATAACGCCAATTGTTAAAATCAATGTATTTATTTATAAGCATAATTTTTGTTTGTAGATATCTAAGAAAACTAAAATTTTGCAGTTAATATTAGCATAAAATAATTAAATTGTGATTATCTATAAATAAATTGATACATACTTTTTGACCTTTACACTGTTTTAATACAATTGCTTTATAAACTAATCTTGGTAACGTGTAATCACAACAGCCTTAAAATAATACATTGCTGCAAAGATTTTTTATTCAGTCATAATTTATCTAAACTGTTTGATTAATATTATTATTCTATATATATCATAGTTTGAACATAGAACTAACATGTCAGTATGGGGTATTTTATGATTACAGTTTTGCTACATCTTATTTAAATTACTAAAATATTATTTTGTTTTAGAAATTATGGACACTAACATTTTTAATATCAATACTGCAACTTCATGGACAATTAATGAAATGTTCATATGGAGAACGAGGTTCATTGACAGCAACATGTGTAAATGCAACTTCCGGATTTTTCCGCACTACCAGTTATAGATTTGATAGTCTCGATGAAACACTAAGATGTTCAAACTGTCATCTAGGAATAATAGAACCAAATACTTTTGACATATCTGGAAACCATATATTAACACTAGACTTGCAAAACAGTAACATCAGCACTATACGAGATTCATCATTTGTTGGATTGGTTTATCTTGAAAATTTGTACTTACAAAACAACAACATACCAGGCCTGTTTTCGGGAATATTTCGAGGAATTAAAAAATTGGAAGTTTTGCGAATAGACAATAACTCAATATTTACATTATCGGGGTACAGTTTTAAAGAATTGGTCAATTTGAAAAAGTTAAATTTGGAATCTAATTCTCTCAAATCCATAGATCCCAATGCGTTTTCCGGATTGAACGCATTGCAAAGTTTAGATTTAGGCAACAATAAGATTAAGGATTTGGACGATACATTTTTCAAGGCATTGCCTAATATTCTGGAAATCAATTTAAGTAACAATATAATTGATGATTTGGTACCCCTTGATATTCAAAATTGCACACTTGTTAGTCTAAATTTGGCAAATAATAAAATAAAAAGTTTAAAACAAAATAGTTTTTCCTACATGTTCAATCTGAAGTCTTTAACGTTAACTTCAAACGAGATTCAAAATATTGATCCAAGCGCATTTAATGGATTGCACAACCTTGAAGTTCTTAATTTAGCATATAACGCGATAAGTGTTATTAACAAAGGTAGTTTTATAGGGCTTCCAGATTTAACAGACCTGTCTTTAGAATTCAACTCATTACAAACTTTTAAAACTGGCCTCTTTGTAGGATTGCCTGAAATGAAATATCTTAATTTATCGAATAATAAAATTGCTTTATTTGAACGCACCGGAGTATTGCCCCTTCACAGTCTTAGCACCTTGGACTTATCCTATAATAATTTAACTGATATCGATTACAAAGTATTATACCACTACATGCCTAAAATAAGTTACATGAATTTAGACCACAACCGCTGGCCATGCTATTTAATTGAAGAAATCGATGATTACTTCCGTAATGATGATATCAAACTATCTGCTGATTCCATCTTGACGAACACATCTTGCATTCAAATTACTCGCAAAGAAAATAAAGCTGAGGTCGGGAAAATTGTTGCCGAATTGGAGCCGTCGAATTCATATGCTAGCGCATACGTCGTTTATCCAGTGATGGCATTGATGTTTATTTTAATTGCAGCCATTGGATTTTTATTGTTCCGCATGAACATTTACAAGTATCCAAGCCATTCAGATGGCTTCCAATCTCGTGTTAATTTAGTTTCCAGCGATTTAAATCACGGCGATCCTGATTATTAATATTTTCTATGCATACGGAGTAAATACTCAATATTTTTATATTTCTAAAAGCAAAACAAATTGACAATTTTATTGTAAACGTATTCTCGCCAAAAAAGTTGTTATAAATGTGATATTTATTTGTTAATTTTGTACAGACAGATATGAATATATGTGACATTAATAAAGGTAATGTACTTTTTTTAAGTTTATTTCTTTGCAATATTTTATTTACGGAATTGTTATTTTATTTTGGAGAGAGAGACGTTTGTCCGGGGCTGTGAGGATTCGATTCCGGGCCGACGTGCACGATCGATGGAGGTGCAGACGCCACCTGCTGCCAGGGCTACTAACTGTTCCAGTTTGGATGGATTTTAATATGGGCCAAGGCCAGGTCACAGCCATCCATTCACAAACCCAAAATTTACATTTACTAACATCTACTTCAACAGGGTATAAATATTTAAGTTATTAGCATACTTTAAATATTGTAATTTAATTAGCAACGTTATTTTATGATTTCTACGAAGAATAACGTTACTTTTGTGTAAATTTTAATAATACAATGCGGAATTAAATTAAAATGAAAAAGAAAATTTTTATTTTATTTGAAATTATAAATGGTAATGTATTCTACCAGTGGAGTCTGTAATAACGTAAACCTATCCCAATAGAAAATTGATTTTGAATTTAGTACGTTTTAACGGACTTGAAATGTGTAATTTGTGGGTTGGTGGCATTACAATATTCATAAAAATCTAGTATATTACAGTTGCAAGTATTTGATAAGATTACAATATATTATTCAACCACCGATATTAACCCACGCATATAAATATTTGTAGTACAAGATTTGTAACCATTAATGTTTTTAAGAAATACATATAATTTTAGTTTTATATTATTATTAATAAATACTTAAACTATTATTTAAAAACAAACAATAGTATATTTCAAACGCAGGCAAGAAAGTGCTCTCTTGCAGACTGCGGCCAAAGTTTATAAACCGAGTTGTAGGCTAGGTTTATAATGGTCTGCCCTAAGGTCTGCAAGGGCACTTTTTTTAGCAAGATTTGAATACAATTCTTCTCCAATGTGCAGAATTTTATTGTCAAAAAGGAAAAAAGATTAATATTTTTGACAGATGAATTAGTCTTGTCATAAAAAATTGCTTTATTTACATTCGTTTCTAGGTGAGAAAAGTGAATTATTCTCTCTTCTAACCCATCTCACTTCAATTTTATCGAGGTGCTCACACAGAGCCTACATTTCTAACCGGTTATGCTAAAAATAACTTGCTACTTTAATTTTAAAAATAATAAAAGTTTGGTATAATCTTTTCAAATTTAGTAAGATTTTGTGCAAAATATACTAGCAGGTGAATTAAGTGAAATTATTCAAAATTGATATAATTATATAATAATAATTAGTTTATAATACATATTTTGTTAT
>JARJEC010013050.1:0-11767 GCA_030264575.1 Tachinus sp. AB-2021 | reverse complement strand
TTTTAATATTTGACAATCTTGTTTAATACAAATTGATTAAAAATGCCATTTTTGTTCGTTATTTTTGTTATTGAATGATGGTATTTATTAATTATTTCTTTTAAAATACTGTTTAGCAAAAAATTCAGATATAATTATTAAATAATTACTACGCCATTAGTCCATTTTGAAATAAATCTTTCAAAATTATGTTTGGTTCTTTTTATAAGGTTTATAAAAATTATAAAAAAATATTTTTTTGTAATATTTTTTTGAAAATTAAAATTAATTTCATCAATAGAAAACTTTTCTAAAATCAAAAATACGTTAAAGAAATATTAATGAAAATTGTTCTAATTATTTTTTTTTACTTTAGTTAAATTTCAATAAAAAAAGTTGGTGTTTTTTTAGCAAAATAAAAATATGTTTCTTTAATAAATTATGAACATAATCATAATAATTAAATAATTTACTGTATTAATAAAAAAACAAGTTCAATAGCGCTGTAGTCACAAAGGATGTGTAAAGAATGTGGCTTGTAAGAGCTTTTTCCTAGGCAGTTTTCCCTTAAACAAGATAGTAGTAGCGCCTTCCGCACACATCTACATGACTGACACGTGACATTCAATTTCCCAATAAGCTCAAAATAGCATAGATAGATGTATGTAATGTAATGTGTACGTATCGTCTATTCTGTAAATGACCAATCTATCCATGTAATGGACTGTAGACTATTAATAAATCTAAAGAAAAAAATCTATACAATTTTTTTTAATTTAAAATACTTTTTTGGATTATTGCACAAAATTTTATTTGAAAAATGTTTTGTAAATATTTTTTCTACAAAATATTTCTGGAAAACTATTTTTTCGCAAGTAACTTGAAATATTAAAATTTTTTAAAATTTGTTTAAAATATTTTAAAATATTTTTAATGCTAAAAATATTTATTTTGACATTATTTTTTAATAGTTAAAATTAAAGTAAATATCTTGAAAGCTTTGATTGATGGTCAAGTATTGCCATATCAGCAAAAAATTGAATTTTTTAAGTTATCTTTAAAAATCATTTGATTTTTTGAAAATTAAATGTTTTTTTTTGTCTTTTATTTATTACTGTCATTTTTTTTAAATAAACTAATAAAAAACTTGAACTTGAATTTTTTTAGAAAATTTAAAAATACTGAAATTTCTTTGAAAAATTCAAATGCTAAAAAACTTTTAGTTTTCACATTATTTTTTAATTCGGTTAAAGTCAAAGTAAATATTTTAAAACCTTTGATTGATGGTCAAGTATCACCGTATCGGCAAAAAAATCAGTTTTTGAAGTTACCTTTAAAAAACATTTGATTTTTTTGAAAATTAAAAATTTCTTCTTTATTTTTCTTTTAATTAAATTCGATTTTTGTCTTTTTTATTATTGTTCGTTTTTTTAAATAAACTAAAATACTTGAATGTAAACTTTTTTATAAAATTTTAAAATATCAAAATTTGTTCAGAAAATTCAAAAAATGGTAATTTTTTAATAAAATTAAATAAAAATCACTATATTTTTATAAAACTTACTTTTTAAATTTTTTTAAATGTTATTTGTAAAATCGTTAAAACTTTGAATTAGATTAGAATAAGTAAAAACATATTTTAGTTTTTAAATAAGTAAAATAAAAACAAACTTAATTTTTTAGTTCATAATTTTTTTTCGACACATTTTTGAACCCCCTCCTCCTAACTGAGGAGCTTAGAAGTAAAACGATTCAAGTTCACTTTTTTATAAAATTCAAAAAAAAAGGTAATTTTTTAATAAAATTAAATAAAAGTGAGAATTTTTTTAGAAAACTTAAAAAAATTACCACTTTTTTCAATTTCTTTAATTTTGTTTGTAAAATTTTGAATTAGATTAGATTAAGTAAAAAATATTAAAGAATTTTTATAAAAAGTGCACTTTTTTATTTCGATATAATTGACTTTAAAATTCCAGGATAAGGCTTAAACTGATATGTTGCGATAATTTAATACCACTTCAATAATTGTCGCAAAATATCATTTCAAGCCTTATACTATCTTTGTTAATGAAAATTTCAGGTTTCATTAACAAAGAAACTTTAAAGTCAAGTATCTAAAAAAAATGCACTTTAACTATTTTGTTACAAAGCGGTTCAATTGTAATGAATTTGAGCAATTTTTTTTATTTTGCTACATTTTAGCAGGATTTTAATATTTGATCAAAGTTTTGGACGAATTATTTTTCTATCCCAAGCAAAAACATGCGTTGTAAAATGATTTTTAGTTTTTTGTTGTTATTCGAGCATAAAAAAATAAAAATATATACTGAATTTTTGGTTTTTCAATTTAAAATTTATTATATATAAATTGTCGTTTAATACGTAAAAATGAAATTTTATTTTTTCGGAAATTTGATTAAAAAAACAATATTGGAATATATTTTAAAAAACTACTAAAAACCTATGTAAATTGTTTCAAAATATAAAAATAAATATACAAAAAACATGTAAAACTCGATTTTTTGCAATACTTCAAAAAATGCCTATTTTTGAATATTTTAAAGTCATTTATAAAAAAATTTAAAAAACATGTTTTAACTTAAAATAGTGCAAAATATATAAAAAAAATTTTATAACTTAACCTATTTTTGAATATTTTTACTTAAATTAAAATGTTGCTAAATATGTAAAATATTGTAACAAATTATTTTTGTTTGCAATACTTCAAAAAAAAAATATTGCCTAGTTTCAAATTATAAACATATATAGAAAAAAACACTTACAATATTTATTAAAAATATTGCTTAAATATGTAAAATTAATTTTTTTGTAAAACTTCAAAAAAATATTGCCTATTTTTGAATATTTTAAAGGAATTTATAGAAAAAAAACTTACAATATTTATTTTAAATGTTGCCAAAATATGTAAAATTAAATTTTTGTAAAACGTCCTAAAAATTAGTTGCCTAATTTTTAATATTTTAAAAGCATTTATAAAAAAAATAAAAAAACATGTTTCATCTTAAAATATTGCAAATGTTGTTTTAAATTAAAAAAATCTTTCCTATTTTTGAATATTTTAAAGTCATCTATAAAATATATCTAAAAAAATATGTTTTAAATTAAAATGTTTGATAAATATGTAAAATATTCTAAAATATTATTTCTGTTTACAAAAAATTTTGCCTAGTTTCAAATTATAAAAATATATGGAAAAAAACGTAAAATATTTGTTCAAAATATTGGAAAATAAGTCAAATTGATTTTTTTGTATAATTTCAACAAAATGTTGCCTATTTTTGAATATTTTAAAGTCATCTATAAAAAAATTTAAAAAATATGTTTTAAATTAAAATGTTTGCTAAATATGTAAAATATTGTGACAAATTATTTCTTTTTGCAAAACTTCAAAAAAATGTTGCCTAGTTTCAAATATATAGAAAAAAAACGTACAATATTTATTAAAAATGTTGCCGAAATATGTATAATTTTTTTGTAAAATTTCAAAAATTGTTGCAAATTTTGAATATTTTAAAAGCATTTATAATTTCTTTTTAAATACTTGTTTTAACTTAAAATATTGCAAAATATGTCAAATTTTATATATTTTTTTTAACTTAAAAAAAATGTTGCTTAGTTTCAAATTATAAAAATATATAGAAAAAAAAACGTACATTTGTACATTTGTTAAAAATGTTGCCAATTTTTGAATATTTTAATGGCATTTATAATTTAAAAAAAAACATGTTTTAACTTAAAATATTGCAAAATATGCAAAATTTTATAATTTTTTTTTAAACTTAAGAAAAATGTTTCCTGTTCAATATTTTAAAGACATTTATAAAAAAATTTTAAAAAAGCATGTTTTAACCAATAATATTGCAAAATATGTAACAATTTATAATTTTCTTTTTGAAAAGATTAAAAAAATGTTTCCCAATTTTGAATATTTTAAAGTCATCTATAAAAAAAATCTAAAAAAAACATATTTTAAATTAAAATGTTTGATAAATATGTAAAGTATTCCAACAAATTATTTCTTTTTGCAAAACTTCGAAAAAAAAATTTATAAAGAAATTTTAAATTGTAACTTAAAATATTGCAAATTACGTATAATTTTTACGAATTATTGCAAAATAATATCAAATTTAAAAAAATGTTTAAGCAAAATGTATTTATTAGAGGTCGGATTAGTATGCATTGACATGTTTTACTTGCTCATTCATTTAAAATGAATTAATTATATCTGTAGGTTTTTAATATGCAAAAAACTTAATATTACATTGCATATAAGTAATTTTCACATTTTTGTATATTTGAAGGACGTACTACACCGAGGCCAATAAAAAAGCGGAGTAATAAAAAGACGTGCAAACCAGCCAAGCCGCCTGAAATTACTGAAATTTTTGTTTTGCTCTTGCTTGTCATGTAAACAAGCGCCTAAACATTGGAAGAAATTAACGGAAACTATATTTAGTACCGTTTAAATTAGGCTTGTGCGTTGAGACGCCCCGTATTTAAGGGCCATTTGCATTAGGCCAGTGCAGTAGCAAGTGGGAAGTGACCTACTTACCACTAAACCAATTTATAATATTTTTACTGTCTACTCGACTAAATTTGTCTGTTCGATCACATTTACGTACTAAACTACTGAACTACTTGCCCTAGTCCGTACGGCCCATTACTGCGCGATGTTCAAGTGCTTACTATTTTCGTTTTTGGCTCAAGTTTAACAGCCATTATCTACTTAATATTTTAATTGAATATTAGCTATTTCGTAGTTTATAAGAGCGGCTTTTCGTGGCTGAATATTTAATATATTTAAAGATTATTTTCAACACGAACATTAAGTGTCTGTGTATGCTTCTGCTAAAGTTAATAATTTATGTTTTAAATAATCCGAATAGTTTATATTAAGCATTTAATTTAGTATTTTAAGTTTTTGTCTATGCTACAGAAGCGCATGTAATTGCATATAATTGCAATATATATTTGAAATTTGTTTGCAATTATAAATAAAATGCTGCTTTATATTGTGTGTAAAAATATCAAACTTTCTACATACATTTATGTGATGCGGCACTCGGTGCTTTGAGTTGAATAGCAATCAATAAGCTTTGGATAGAATTCCAGCACTTAGTTCTCTTAGTTTATTACCGGGTTCATGTTATTCTATTATTTAATTGAGTGGTCATATGCAGTGATTCAGTACACAAAACAATTATGAAACTTATTAATTTTTAACTGGTAATTTAAAAAATGAGACAGTTATAAATGTACCTCCGGCAAAATCAAAAAATGTCATCAATTGACTCTAATTTAGGCTCCTTTCACACTATTGGGTTTGCGCCGTCCCAGTTGATTTGATGAATAAAACCATTTTGTTGTCCCAATGCGAGTTCTTTTTTATCTCGGTTGCCGGTATAGCGCCGTGCGAGTTTTGTCGCCATTTAAATTCATTTGTCCGGAACGACGGTTGTCTGGAGCTACAAAACTTGCAGAAAACCTCTTCAAGTCTATCATGCCGGCAACCGAGAGCCAAAAAACTCGCATAGGTACAACAAAGTGGCTTCATTAATTGAGTAAAACCTATAAAAGGAGCCTTATGTGAATAAATATCGTTATATTGTAAAAAAATATTCTGAAAATAACAAAAATGCCAAAAAACTATTTTGCAAATATTGAAGAAAAAAAAACAATAAAATCACAAAATAATTTTGAAAATTAATAATGAGCTGAATTTTTTATTAAAAAAAATATTTTTATTGCGGTTAAACTTAGAGCTGGAAAAACCTTCAGCAACGAGTTTTGCATACAATTTTCTCCATTTTGGTTAGTTAAAAAAAATGTTTGCTGATTATTTTACATAAATAATCAGTTGAAGTTTAAACAGTAAATAAGTATTGTAATAAATATTATTAGATAATGCCAGCCATTGCAAATAAAAATCATTGATGATGAAAATAACGCTATAATAAAGCATTACTTTTAGTAAGTATTACAAATATAAACCATTAAAAAATTAAAATCATTAAAGAATGATCGGATATGTTGATAAATCATAATAATTGAAATTTGACATTTTAGCACGCATATAACTTCTCGACAAAGCATTGTAAAAATAAATTTAATATTGAAATAGTTTTGAATTTTAAATTTGTATTTTCTATTGGTAAACAATCATAATTTGCACATAAAACCGATTACATTCCATAACAATCCGACCTTTAATACTTTTATAATTTTTTATTCAGTATATTAAGTTTTATATAATTTTTTATATTTGTTCGGTTATAAATATTTAAAACTAAGAAAAAGCATTATTTGATTGGTAAATTGAAACAGGCGCAATCATTATTATATAAATACAATTTGGAAGTTTTAGAAACATATATTTAATGCGCATTCCATTCTATCGCGACATACGTTATAATTAAGAATTTTAATGAATATTACATAAAATCCACGGTTCCTTGTCCGCATTAAAAAAATAATGCAAAAACGACTTATAAATAGATTGAAATCTGAGTATATAATTTTTGGACTGCGGGTATCGTGTTTTAATTTTCTAAATTAGAAGATGGCTCCATAATAGAATAATTTACCTCTCTAAAAATTTGGTTTTAAAATCGGAAGACATGAAGGATTCCATAGTTTTAGAACACAAAAATAACGTCCATTTGATTAAACGAAATGAAATTGAATAATGGTGCGGAACGTTTTATAAATATAAATGAAATAAATATGCAGTCAACTACTGATTTTATACTTGCAGACATTTTCCTACGTTAAATGAATTCTAGGGCCGGCGGGTGAAAAAAGATAACAAATTTTATCGCGATGCCGAAAATATGAATTGACCTTTATATATTTTCAGTAAATTGAGTAAATATTGTCTATTCTATGGTTACGGCTGAATATAAAAGTTGCGATCTGCCACGATGGTTGACTTGCAAGTGGTGCGATTTAGTACGCTCACATAATATATTGCACGAGCCTGCAAACCTTCAGTAACGCTTAATATTCGTATGTTTTGACTAATTTCCATTATACATGAATAAATTTTGAAAAATGTCATAAGAGTGTTTGAAGAGCAGTTAATTAAAATAAAACGTTTAACTTTTCACATGTTGGAACGTGTAAATAATTGTTTATCAGGCAGTACGTGTTTCGGTCAGTTGGGTTACGCAATATTTGCTTTGCATCCGTTAAACGGGAAGATTACCGACTTCATTGATTTTTATTGTGTGCGTGCAGAATTTATAATATGAGCCCCAGAATTCATAAATTGCGGAATCTTATTGCGACAAACAAAATGATTTATCAGATCCGATGCTGCCTCAAGTTTAAGTTGTATTTGATATATTAATCGCTGCTTGTTATGAGACAACAAAACTAGTTTTACACGTAGAAACTATTGAGAAACTTACCTTTCAAGCGCCGCGTTTCTTCGTGTCAAACGTTTAAGTATTTGGGACCAATACCTAACTAAATAAAGAATAGTTTAACAACACCTGATCTATTATAGAAACTAGAAACCCGACGAGCACCCTGTACATTTTCAATAATTATAGTTTAGCTATCATTGTAACCAGAAAAGACGAAGACCGAAGACAAGACGGTGATATGCAACTCATTTGAGTCTTTAAAAAATATCAATGATATTTGCATAGTGCACGAGGAAGACATTCTTATTCGCTTTCTTTTACTTTTACTTTTGATTGCTAAGAGAAATTGGGATGAAATTATCAGTTAACTTATCTGCAATTCAATTATAGCCGGCAGAGCAGTAGCATGACTGCCCAAACGCACGGATTTACTTCAGCCGATAAGTCCCCATGGTTGTGGTGCACCCACGGGACGATTTTCGTCGTGCCCGGCGTCGCAGTGTGGAAAGGTGACAATGTTAAACTCTCCGGCACGGTCATCTTTGTCGATTCCAATTCATCCTCCTCGTCGCGATCATCACTGGCCTCTTTGCGCCCCTTGGTCGGTCTCTTATACTTCTTAGGTTTCTCCTTTAATGGCTTGCGAGGTTTGGTATCCAATTCCCGTCTTGGCGGCAGCATAGTACTTGTTGATTTCACAATCAAATGCAATTCTGTTTAAAAGAAGAAAACTTTAAAATATCAACGGTAAAAAAAACGAGAGACAATTACACTGGCCGTAATAAAATTGCCCATAAATTTTAAAAGACGACTCCAAAAAAAAAAACTATAAATTAGGATAATCAATCTTAGGAAAGCATCCTTGTAAGAAAGTTTTCCGATATAATTATCTGATTGAATAGATGAGAAAAATTTATTGAAGCTCGTGGGCGCGGGTGGGTTCGTGTGCTGGGGAATTATTGAGCGTAGATTGACAGAGTAGTGTATTTTTTTATAACTGATAACTTGATTGAAATTTTGTTGATCAATCTCCTCCCGAAAATTGACTTATATACAACGTTTACATACATGTTTCTTTAATATCCAAACGCATTTAATTTTTTATATTACAAAAATATATATACTTAAAATACATTAAGATATAATTTGTTTTCAAGTTTCAAGCTAATAATTAAATCATCAAATTTAAATACAAACAATTATAAGAACTAAATAAAAAAACAAAAAAATGAATTGCAATATTTTTAACCATAAAAATTATTTATTTATTAAAAAAATGCAACTCTCATTTTGACCTTTGAATGTCATTATCAGGTGGGTAATAGTTAAATACATTTATATAGACAAGTAAACAATTAAAAACAGGTTAGTGAATAGATTACAAAGGTATACAAAACAATTAAAAAGTGATAAAATGTACACAGGTAAACAGCAGACAAGTATTAAGGAAACTCGAGTCGCATTTTTTAAATTTTTGAAAAATAAATAATTTTTATGGTTAAAACATTGTATATAATATTGGTTCGACGTCGAAGTAAACTATTATAGAAGCGTGAATAAATGGCTTAATTGGACAGTTCATTTTTTTAATGAATTTAATGTAACATCGATAAAATGGGGAACGTTTCGAGAGAAACTTCTCTTTTCCTCAGCGATATAATAGAGAATAATAGATTTTAATGCCATTTAAATAGAAAGAATAATTTTAAATACCTATTTTATACTAGACTTAAAATAGATTTGAAATGATTTTTTCCAATCAAATGGCATTAAAATTTTAATTGAAATTAATGTATTTAACCCTTTCGAGGTCGTAGATGAGGTTATTAGTTTTGAAGTCTTTTAACCATATATACCACATAGGTGGCAAAAATATAAACAAAATGTGGTATAACTATTATATTACAAGGCCGTAAAGGGAAAAACTTAATTAAAAAATAAATAAAAATTGCTTTTATTGTTAATATTTATAAATATAATTGATTGTTACCATAAGAATGGTTTTGGCCTCTACTATGTGGTGCTTCATTTTAACCCTTTCGAGGCCGTAGAAGTGGTTATTAATTTTGAACTAAAAACTGTTTTTTAACCATATATACCACATACGAGGCAAAAATATAAATAAAATGTTGTGTAACTAAAAGGCCGTAAAGGGTTAACAAACAACTAAAAAACAAGAATTACAATGTTTTTGCAGAAGGGTGTATAAATGGCTTAATTGGACACTTCAATTATTTAATAAATTTAATGTAACATCGGCAAAATGGTGAACGTTTCGAGAGAAACTTCTCTCTTCCTCAGCGCTATAATGGAGAATAAATAGAAATTAACAAAGGATAATTGTGGACAATGTTAATTAATTACAAAGAAAATATTTTACAAAAATTAATAGAATTAAAATAATAGTAATGCTTACGACTTACCAATGTTATCAATTAGTGTATATTTAAAACTTGAAATTTGTAAAATTTTGACTAGTAATTTTCAAATATCACAACTAACAAAAACATTGAAGAAACAATCATAATACGTTGATGCAAATATATAAATTATGGTAATTATAAATAATTGTGAGTAGAATGTAAACGCTACGAGAGTGGAATGGTTGAATTTAAATATAAATATTACGAATTGTATATGTTTTTTTGGAAGATACTAATAAATGGAAATAGAAACTAAATACTAGAAAAATAAATAGATATGCAAAATATATATATATTAAATCTATTACATTATTATAAATGTTAAAAGAATTATTTCTATTATATTTATTTTTTATTTAATTGTTAATTAAATTAATGAGAAATGAATAATTGTAAAAGATTCATAGGTAATTCGTGAAAACACCCCCATCATCCTCACCACAATCAGTTTAAGTTCGTTAAGTTAAAATTATTGCGCTTTATGTTTTGACTTTATTAAATTATTATATATAATGCTCAAGTTAACAATATCGGTTTTATAATTAACAGTGTTATGACAATTACTAAATAGCATTTCACAGATCAATCTTTTTTTGATATTTGGCTGTATATCAAGTATTTGTGTCTTATTGAAATTAAAATTATGTCCCTCAAGAGTATAGTGATAAGCTAAAGTTGTATTTTCCAATTTATTTATACAACCATTTTTATGTCTATTGATTCTATCTGATAATTTATGTTTGGATTGGCCGATATACTTCTGATTACAATTATAGCACGGGATAGAATACACTATATACTTTCTTGCCAATGATGGCGTAATATGTTTTATTTTTGTAAATAAATTACTGATTATTTTTTCTGGTTTAAGTTTAATGTTAATAGAATCACCTTTTAATACCTTTCTTAATTTATGTGATAGTCTTTCTGTGTAAGGGATCAAGAACCATTTTTCTATGTTAATTTTACCACTATCAGTATTATCCGATATATTATTAGTTGCATATACTGTATTATTATTTTTATTCAAAATGTGTTAATTAATTTAGTACGGTAATCATTGAGAATTAATTTCTTTTTCAACCGTGAGTAAGCATCATTCCAAAAACTCTGGTCACTAAGTTTGTGGATTTTGTCAATGTGCACGGTAATAATATTGATTTTTGATACAGTTGATGGTTAGAGTTAAAATTTAAAACTCTATTTGTGTCACTAGGTTTATTATATAAATTAGTTAAAAGTCTGTTATTATCAATTGTGACTAAAATGTCTAAGAATGGCAATTTGTTATCAATTGCAGTTTCGATGGTAAATTAAAAAAAATTATTAAAATTATTAAAGATATGTAATGAAGTAAATTTTTCTTTCGGTAAAATGATAAAGGTATCATTCATATAAATAACTATCAATAAAACTACAAAATCTAACTTCATTAGGCAAGATGTAATTAATTCTTTCATCACTAATATGGTAAGAATTGGACTGCTAGGTGCTCCCTTGAGCGTGCAAAAGGTTTGAGAATAAAAACTACGATTGAACAAGAAATAGCTATTATCATAAAAAAATTCAATAATTTTAAGAAAATAAATAGAAATTAATAAAGGATAACGGTGGACAATGTTAATTAATTACAAAGAAAATAATTTAGAATAATTAATAAAATTAAAATAGTAGTAATTCTTAACGACTAAACAATGTTATCAATTAGTGTATATTTAAAATTGTTTGAAAATAATTTAATTTAAAATTTGAAATTTGTAAAATATTGACTAGTAATTTTCAAATATCACAATTAACAAAAACATTGAAAGAACAATCATAATACGTTGATACAAATATATAAATTATGGTAATTATAATTAATTGTGATTAGAATGTAAACGTTACGAGAGTGGAATGGTTGATTTTGAATATAAATAATACGAATAGTATGTGTTTTTTTGGAGGATACAAATGAATGGAAATAGAAACTAAAAA
>JARJEC010013042.1:0-10476 GCA_030264575.1 Tachinus sp. AB-2021 | reverse complement strand
TTTTTACACGATTATTTATGTTAAATGCTACATATTAACAGTTGTCTTTACGTTTCTATCATCCGGCTTTACAGTAGTTAGCTTGATAATGTATACATATTGCATTACTGAGTAGAGTTTCTATCGACGTCACGTTAACCGGAAAATTCGGGTTCCGTGATGGTTCAGATTTCTGCTTTTAAATTGAATTGTTTTTGTCAACAAATATATTTTGTGTTTTACGCAATTAATTAATAAAAGTGACTCGAACAAAATTTACCAATTCTTTTATAATGTATATTGTCTCATCCATCTCTTGGTAAAACTTCTCAATAATTAGGGTTAAAAAGGCACTTGGTGTATGTTTTACTGTATTTTAAAAACAAAACAAGTATGAAATTTTTGCTTATAAAATTATGCATGCGAATTAATCATAAATGACACGATAAATTAACTTTACCTGGAAATTGTATATTTATATGCAATAAAATGGTCATAATTAAATATTTTGTATCATATTTATGTAATTGAGTTATGACTGATATAAATGGTAATAGCTTTGGCAAGTATAATGACTGATAGAATCATTACATTAGTCCACATTAATTAATTTAATAGCAGGTTGGACAATATGAAATATGTTAATAATTTATGACAGCTCGCACTGGAGCGTCAGTTTTAATCAATACTTCTAAAATTTGATCTTGTATTATTTTTTAATGCACTGAATTTCCATTAATAATATTTTACGTTTCTGTCAATAATTAATTTCAACGTTTTTATGTGAAATTTTATACTTCTGAAATTAAAATGAGATTTTCTGAGAGTATATTAAAAGAAATTTTTATTAAATTTTTTTTTAATTAGGTTACATAACTTTTCATTCTCATGTTTTATTTTTGATTTTATTTTAAAATGTCAAAGAACTTTTTGAAGTATTTATCGAAATTGTGAGAATAGTTTGACAATGTTAGTTGAAACGGGGAAAATTATATATCGAAAAATGTTTAGAAATTATCGTTAAATTTGTGGCATATATATTTTTCATATTGTGTGCGAAATGTAATAAATACGATACATGTTTTGTTTAATAAAATTAGTTTCTATCGTTAAAACATTTTCCAATAAAGTCAAACATTAAAATGAATATTTTCCTTTTTTTCCCAATTTTTGAGATATGTTTGCAAAATGTCCAAAAAGTATAATAAAGTTGCAAAATATCGAAACGTTCTGAAATATTAGAAATGTTTGTGAAATGCAGCAAAAATGCAAAATGTGTTGCGGCTTATGGAGCTCACACTTTTGAAAAAAATAGAAGATATTGTACGCTTGGACCACACTTGGATGTTAATCGCTTACATAATGAATTATTACATGTAGAGTTTCTGACGAGACGATATTAATCAAATCTCGATCTTGTCTTCTCGAGATTATAAAAAATTGATCTCGTCGAGATTTAAAGAAATCAATCTTGTCGAAATTCTAGACATATCAATCTCGATCTCGATCTGGAAACTTGACCAGCTTAAAAACACACAAAAAAATTATAATTTTATTTATATATTTCTTTAAATGCGAGATCTCGTCGAGATCTAGTTTTGATTTAGCCCAAATTTTGTCTCGATCTATCGAAAAAAAAATGTGTATCTTGTCTTGATCTTGATTTTGAGATAACAAGACCACATCGAGATTTCTCTGATCTTGGCAGAAGCTCTAATTACACGTGGTGACCGACAACACACAACCCGCCACCTACCCACGACCCACCAACGCGCAACCTACGTACGGACCACTTCAAACGATTCACGATTTCCGACCCACAAACCACAATCTCAACTCGCGACGATTCTTGACCTACGACTCATGTCCCACGATCTACGACCCGCAACCTCTAACCGACAATTTACTGACTGCTGTTTGATCTCTTAAATGGATGCTAATGAAGTGACTGGCATTACATATACCGGCAGCATTTAAAATTTTTAAAATTTATTATCTTGAACTGGCTGCTCATTAAATCTCTTAAGTGGATGCTACTGAAGTGACCAATATTAATTACACCGGGTGCATATAATTTTTTTAAATTGATTAGAATGAACTGGCGACTGTTTAAATTTCTTGTCCCGCGATCCTCAACTGGCGACGTACGACCCGCATCCCACAACTTACAACCCCGACCCGCAACCCACGATCTTGAACACACAGTCCACAACTCATCACCAATTCCAATTCGACCAGTGTGATGCATCGTTGAAAAATGACGTGCCCTAAGAACCCGCGGTCAACAATCCAAGAATCGCAATCTATGTACGGCCTAACACAAATTACGTAGAAACCATGATATACGTACGACCTATCATAAATGGCCTAGGAACCACGACCCTCAACTCTAGGGCCTCGCGTTCTACGAACTGCAACCTTGACGTACCACTTAATAGCTGCTGTTGCTAATCTCTCAAATGGAATGCAATGAAGTGATTGGCACTAATTATACCGGCTGCATTTAAATTTCTTTTAAATAGATGAGGCTGAACTGGCCGCTGTTTAAATCTCATCCGTCCCGCGATCCCCGACCCGCCAACGCTCAACTTATGACCCATGACCTACGACCCACAACTCACGATAAACACCCATGATGGCCCACCACCAATTGCAATTGCACCCATGTAATGCTTCGTTGAAATTTATGGCCCCGAAAGGACCTATGGTGAACGCTTTGCGAATCTACGTAGGACCCATAACAAATGCCCTTCGACTCATTAACCACAGTCCTCATCCCGGCTACCGACTTGCCACATATGTTTTATGTGTAATTGCCGCCGTTTACATCTCATGTCCCGCAATCCTTGGCCTTCTCAATATGACCCGTATTCTCTAGGCACAGCCACCAACCTGCAACCCTCGACCCACGACCCACTACCAATTCCAATTGAAATTGAAAAATAATGTCATCAAAGAACTCGCAATAAACGACTCACGAACCGCGATCTACGTACGAGATAGCACAAATGATCCACAAATAACGAACCATCACCACAAATCCGCGTCTCCTGCCTCCGACCCGCGACTTATGACTCATGACACGCAGTCTAAGAGCTGCAATCTCCGATTCACGATTTAATGGCTGTTCATTAAATCTTTTAAATGGATTCTAATAAAGTAATTGGCACTAAAAATTATTGGTTATCAAATTTTTAAAATTGAACTAGCTACTATTTAAATCACGTGTCTCACAAGAAGTTTTACTTCAACAATCATAGAATTGATAGAAAAATGTGGAAATTCGAAAAATGATAAATATTTAAAAAATATTGTAAAATATCAAGAAATATACCAAATGTTTACAAAATATTTGTCAAATGTAGAGGAATATTAATATACATAAATTTTAATAAATGTTTGCGAAATGTTGAGACATATTATCTATGATTATGGATGAATATTTAAAATGTTTGAGGAATATAGAAAATTGGGTATATTATAAATGATTATTATAATATATAATAATAATTATATTAGAAATTATCGAATGCCGGAAATTTTGTTCGAATTGTGAATAAATTTTGAAAATTGCGGCATAATAAAGAGAGATGTCACGTGTGTATATGAAATTTTTAGAATAGTTGAATAACGTTTATGAAATTTCGGAAAATTTTTGCAGAATGTCAGAGATTGTTTACTATTACAAAATATGGAAATTAGTAATACAATGTTGAATTTTGAATTATCCCGAAAAATGACAACAAACCATATGAAAATCAATAAAAATTAACAAATTTTATGTAAACATTAAAATAAAAATATGCTTGGGCAGCAATCGTAAAGCTTTTATTGTAATTTATTAAAAAAAAAATATTTGTCAAGGGAATGGAACCCGGTTTCTCAAACGCTACGCCACCGAGGGTTGCTCGCAAATATTTAAATGTTCATTAATTTCACCTTGAAAAATTGCTCCAAGGAAATTTTACTTCAAAAAGAAAAATGAGTTGAAAGAAAATGTTGAAAAATAAAAGCAAAATAAAAAGTGTTGAGAAATGCAAGGGGATAAGCACTGACAAAAAGCTACTTCATAATTTCATAAAAATCTCACATTACAGAATTTACCATAATATTTCGTAAATGTTTCCTAATAATTCATAAAAAATTCATATTTATATTTTGTAAACATAAAATATTTACTGCCCAAAATATTTTATGAGTGGTTGTCCCCTTAGAGAAATGCTTACAATATATTAAAAATTGACCGAAAATATCATAAGAAGTTTACCAAATGTCCCAAAATGTTGCAACAAATTATAGATTTGTTGCAACATGTTGGGACATTTGGTCATAATAATTCATAAAAATTTCATATTTATATTTTGTAAAAATGAAATATTTACTGTCCAAAATATTTTATGAGTGGTTGTCCCCTTAGAGAAATGCTTATACTATATTAATAATCTACCGAAAATATAAAAAAGTTTACCAAATGTCCCAAAACATTTCAACAAATCTATAAATACTAATATTGTAAATAATAATTTTTTACAATCTATTTTTTTTAATTGAGGGAGGCTAAGTTAAAATTAAGATATTAAAATTATTAAATAATTACTACGACATTACTCGATTTTGCAATAAATGTTTAAACTCACCTCGGGTGAGGATCGAACCCACAACCTTTGGATGCCATGTCCAATACAACGGTGTATGTGTTAACATATAAATAATAAATGATTTAAAAATTCACTTTGACGTAACTGTGGTATAGAATATAAAACCAATACCAATTAAGGTACTTCAGTAGCTCAATTGGTGGAGCATTAGACATGGCATCCAAAGGTTGTGGATTCGATACTCACCCGAGGTTAGTTTAAACATTTATTTCAAAATGGAGTAATATCGTAATAATTATTTAACAATTATAATATCTTAAGCTGAATTTATGCTACGGATAGAAATTAAAATAAGCACAGAAACGTGTGCATGCCATTATAACCGCTCATGCAGCTGCTTTTTTGGTTTTAGTCTAATTTGAAACCAAAACCGCAACCACGTGAGCGGTTACATGCAATGCGCACATTTCTTTCTATGCTTATTTTAATTCCTATGTTTACAATTAAAACTTTCGCATAAATTGAGCTTTCATTTAAATCTAGAAATGTTTATAAACAGTCAAAAATATCATAAGGATGGTTTCGACCTTTACTACGTGGTACTTCATTATAAAATAAAACAATTTACTAAGTTTTCCCACAAAAATATTTTAAGAAAAAAGTCGAAACTTGAGTCGCTAATATATTGATTTTCAATAAATATTTTTGTGGTAAAAACTTAGTAAATTGTTTTATTTTATGTCAAAAATATTTGTGATATAGCTATATTTTGCAAATCCAGTTGGTTTGTGAATTTGTTTGGAATTGTGCTGGGTTTTCTTAAATATCCATCAAGTTTGTAGCAATTTTTATGGAATTATGCGGAATATTTGTGTTTTTTTAATTTTTCTGAATTTTTTAAATTTTAGTGTACATGACAATTTGAGACTGATTTTTACTCCAATAATAGTCGCATTTCTAAAATTGATATTGTTGTTTACACAAGTACACATACACAAGTTGTTTACTTTATAAATAACTTGTGTATAAATAGTTTCATGAATGAAAAACTAAATAAATTTGCCAAGCAAATAAATATTTATTGTTTTTTATAGAACATATTTCTGATAAGATTCGAATTTTTTAATTTTTTTCATTTCAAGGCAAAACTACATGGCCAAATTTCATCAATAAATTTATTTTACTATTCAATGTGTTTTTTTTTCTTCACAAAAAATGCATATTGGAAATAGATTAAGGGACTGATGCGCGTAATTATAAAACAAAACTTAGATATGTATTTGGTTGTATATATATATATATATATATATATATATATATATATATATATACATGTGTACATATACTAAAAAGGGTAGAATTTGAAACAAATAAAATTATAAAATTCAAAATATGTAAAAACAAACCAAGAATTTATTTCTATAATAATTACTGGAGTTGACCATTACTACGTGACACTCCATTATTATGAATAAAATAAAACAATTTTTGTACTTTAATTTTCTGAAAACTATTAATATTCATACTATAATTATATTAATAAAATATGTGATCAGGATATTATAATTATTAAATAATCACTAAGCCATTACTTCATTTATAAATGTTAAAAAAATTATATTACCTATAACCTTTGGATTTCATGTCCACTGCTCTACCAATTGAGCTACGTAGGTATCTCAATTGGTATTGGTTTTATTTTCTACAGTCACGTCAAAGTCATTTTTCTTAAACATTCATTACATGATAGGCTTACACATATACAGTTGAGTGTATATGTATATCTTATTAATATTATAATATTCTAATTTCAACTTAAGCTCCATTTAAAAATTTAAATTGTAAATAATTATTATCAATTTCGTAAAATATATGATCGATTTCGATATTTTATATCATCAAATAAATAAATACTATTATGATTTTATAAAATATCTAAATCGATAATAAAATAAAAAATAATAAACAAAGTGAAAATATAATATTTTATTTAACGTTTCAAGTTTCAAGAAATAATATCGATTTATTTTTGAAAATTTCTTTTTCACTAAACATGCGTGAAAAATTGTTTTCTATGAGAATTTAGATTTTTATAAATTCTCAAATGTACAATTTTTAACCATTTCCCAAGCCATTACAATTTTTTCGTGTTTTATAATGTTCACTAATATTAATATTTGCACTAAATTTAAATTAAATTTTATACATATTGATCATTACTATTGTGTGTACAGTGTTTTATTGTACAAAAATAGAGCTTTTGAATGAAACAAAGAAAAGAATAAATACTACTTACAGAGACAAACCATCATATTGTTATTTACAAGGGAATGCTTTTAAAGATAAAATTTCATTAATCTTTATTAGGACATATAACTGTTGTGGATCTTAAGAGTGTGCTATAAATGGACACAATAAAATAATTAATTTAGCCTTTGGCAAAACAAAGCTACTGTTTTAAATTCATATTTCACAATTTCGGCTTTCATAGCTCTCAATGAATCGACACATAGTATTATTGTGATTGATAGATTGATTGATTGATTTTCTCTTGTTTGTATAAATGCTAATGACGTTTTGAACTCGTCTGGGAGTTCAAAATTATTGGAATTATTTACTTGCGAATGAAAATAAACTTACTCTCCATCACGACAAAAACAAATAGCATTTTGAAGTCGATTGACGCAGTTAAGAACCATATATGTATTTTTTAATTAATTTAATTACTTAAATTAGTAAGTGTAAATAATATTTATAAGTAACAAAATTAACAGCATAATTTGCATCTATGTATTAATTAATTATTTATCAATTGCTGATAAAATTAAATTATTCGTGTATTGATTTTATTTATAAGATATATACACAGAAAACTGTAAAAATGCTTATAAGAAACCTAATGAAAGTAAAAACTGTTTTCATAACAATTATTTATAATTTAGTGAACAGAATTATATCAAATTAGAATATTATAATTATTAAATAATTACTACGCCATTGCTCCATTTTGAAATAAATGTTTCAAAAATTTATTAAATTTTTAAAATTTTTTTTTCTATTTCATCAATTTATTTTAATATTCAACAATAAACAAATAACAATTTGGAACACAGATATGGTTCAGTGTGTTTCGTGCTCACAGAGCTTCAACAACTATAACAAAAGCAAGTAACAATAACAACAAATATGGTGTATATATATATAACTAATCCTACATTCATTCTTCTTTCACGCACACATTCATCCATTTCATCATTCATTCTGATAACATTATTTTAACAAATATGATCATGTCCAATGCTCTACCAATTGAGCTACGGAGGTATCTCAATCGGCATTGGTTTTATGTTCTACAACTATTATACGATTATTGTAAATAATAATAATTTACAATTTAAATTTTAAATGGAGCCTTAGTAGAAATTAAAATATTATAATTATTCTATAATTACTACGCCATTACTCAATTTTGAAATAAATGTTTCAAAAATTCACCTCGGATGGGGATCGAACCCACAACCTTTGGTTCGATTTAAAAAAGTGTTTTATGGTTTTATTATTAATATCTGGCCTTTTGCGTTTTTTTCTGCTAGAGCTGGATTTTGATTTTATAATTCTATATAGCAAATTTTAGATTTTTATTCGAGTTTTACGGCCTTTTTTTATACAAGTACAACAAATTAGCGAAACTTAAGTACAGAAAGCACCAATAAAAAATACATAGAAAAGTTTGAAAATATAGAAATGAAAAATAAATTTAAAAAAAAGAATTGACACAAAACGGGTTAAAAGAGATAGAAAAGAAATGACTTACAAGAAGTTTTAAAAATTTGAACAAAAAATAATTTTAACCCGGGAGCGGTGGCGTTTTATCTGTCAACATTAGAGGTGGCGCGGAAGAATTTTTAGCTGTACCAGTCTTAAACATATTTAGAGTTTTCTAAATTTCTGGTAAATTGGAATAATAATAAAAATCACAAAACAAACTTTATTTATTGGACATTTAACTTGTTAGTCTTACTAAAATTTTTGTAAAATATCATAAAATATATGATTTCTTTACACAATCGGTTGTTTCCGAGAAGGTACACAAATCGCAAAAGTTGGTTTTCAGATATTTGTATAACAAATATAACGTGGGGTTGAAAATCTCCCACGTCACCGGGTGAAGCGGTAAGTTGTGAGGACTTTAGTAGAAATGGAAGACAGGTCGATGATATGGTTATTTCTGATAATGTTATCTTTGGTGAGCATGAACAAAGTCGTTATGAGATTTGAATGATAATCTCTGATTGGGAGGATGAAAGTTTTTATAATTACTGACTAAAGTTAGGGGATGGCCGCCAAACTTTTTCTCTTTGAAACGTTTTTTTTTACTTTAAATTTTTGTATGGTACAAGATTGGAGCGGGACTTACGTAGGTCGATTGTCTGATGGGTCTGATTGTGATTGTTGAGGAAGATAGAAATGTTATGATTTTTGAAACGGATGCTGTGGGTGGGGTTATGGAAACGTATAAGGTGGTTTTGGAACTATGAGTCTAAAGTCCATGTCTAAAGTGGTATTTTTGCAGAAAATTGTAGGTAGGGTCGAAAGAAATAAGGGATTCTCAAGACAGGACTTATCTTGGGGTATAAGAAGTAGCTTATTCTCTAATGAAATTTTATTGCGGCAGTTTTTTTGCAAGTAGAAGTTGATGAGGTCGGAAGAATTTGGGTAGCCTTGACTTACCTATTTTATCGGGGCGGTGTTCCATAAATGATTGGACAGCGTTACTTTGTTACATGGTCTTTGTTTTTATTTTTAGAGTATTGGGTAGTTACGCAGATTTGCAGACATTTTTGATTCAACGACTAGATGCTCGTAGTTTATGCAAAAAAAACGATAACAACGTGTTTTTTTGTTATATTGATATAGGCCGTATTCATGGACAATTGAACGGGTTGTAATTTATCGGAAAATATTCTGACTTTATTCTCACTAGAATCATTAGTTTTTTTTTAGAATTTTTTGTCAATCCACAGTTATACCTATATATATACTATCTTTAATAAATATAATAGTGATTTTTGGTCTTTTGATTGATGCACTCGATCAAAAGACCAAAAATCACTATTATATCTTTTCGTCTTTTGATTGACTGCATATAAAATTGAAGTCCACGGCTCAAAATTGCCTATTTCGGCAATGTACTTGTCTTGTTTGTTTTATATTTAGATTACTTTTCGGTTACTTTGTTTTTTTTTTGATGTAGTGAGATATGGGCATCAGCAAGTTTGCCTTGAGAAAATCTTAATGTTACATGTTTTTGTCATCTTGCATTTGATGTATAGCTGCAGTTATGATTGGTTTCTGCTTTGCGGAATTTACAGTCAGCTGCGGCAATACATGCTGTCCCCGACCTATTTTACCTATAAACACTAGCGTTTCAATAATAATCTTTATAGGTTGGTTTGTCCTAACCGCTACTGTTTCTTCTGTGTTTTACATTGCCACTTATTGTAGTCAATCTTGGGTTAGCGTATAAACCATTTGGAAATTTCTTTGTCAATTTTGTCATTATTCTTTACTTGAGAAATTCTTTCCTTCTCCTTTTTATTCTTTTAATTTTATTTGGTACTATTGCTTTCATTAATGTTTTTCATTTCTATCTTTTTATTTTTCCCCTATATAGGGAAATTATATTGTATTGGATTCATACCAAAAATTCGAAATTGAAATTTCAATGGAAATTTAACGTTTTGGGGGTCCCGAAGTCTAAAAAGTGGTTTTTAGAAAAATATTTGTATGTATGTATGTATGTATGTATGTATGTATGTATGTATGTATGTATGTATGTATGTATGTATGTATGTATGTATGTATGTATGTATGTATGTATGTATGTATGTATGTATGT
>JARJEC010013040.1:0-14669 GCA_030264575.1 Tachinus sp. AB-2021 | reverse complement strand
CTGTTTATACAGCATATATGCATATTTGTTGACATAACCTAAATAATTTAATTTTAATTTATTCATACTGATAAATTTTTTTTTAATTGATATTTATTATATATCACATCCGGGGATACTCTGTATAATAATAATATGTAAACAAAAAAAAAGAAAAATAAACAATTAAAGAACCAATAAAATACAGAAAAAATCAAATTTCACAAAAACATTATTTAAATTAAAAAAAAAAAACTAAAAACAAACAAGAAATAAACGCAGAATACACGCATTAATAGAAGGCAAATGAAGAAAAATAAGAAATACAAATAAAACATAACGAATAAAACAAGAAAATAAACAATATAAAGATAAAAGAATTAAAAAACCGAAAAAACAAAAAAAAAACAAATTAAATAAAAATTAAAGAAAATGTAAAAAAATGTACAAAAATGTACAGAAAATAATTCTTTTTTAGAGTAAGAAATCTATCTCTCCAATAGAGTGTTAAGAAACTGTTAATAACATCACTTAAATCAAGATTACTAATTCGAGTAATTCCATTGGTTTTATAAAACCCCCGGCAATGACCAGTTTAATACATTTTTGAAGTAAAAACTTTTATATTGAGGTGAGTCCAAAAAAGTGAAAAAGTAAAACGTGAACCAACTCAGGAGAACGGGTGGGGATACAGGCGGGTCCATTACCCTAGACGTCACATATTTAAAAAAAAAATTATACCAAAATATTGCACCCTTATTGCAGCCTATTGTACCGCAAAAAGAAATTATTGCACCGCAAAAATAAAATAGTTATTAAACAAAAATCCTTCGACGGCCAGGGTAACGTTACACTGGCATCGACAATTTTCATTTTTAGTTTTTCTTAAAATTTCCAGGAAGTATTTCTTTTGACGGTGCATCGCATTGCATCGGCAATAGTTAAAAAAAAAATGAAAAACTAAAAAGTTATGAATTAAAAATGAAGGTTTTGAACATAAATTTCTAAAACTAAAATTATTTTTTTTTATTTATTAATTTTTTGGTGTAATGCAATGCAATGCGGGTGCAATATTTTAGTAACCCTTATTTTTAATTATTCATATCTTTGTTATTATTTTTGTTAAAACTTTTGTTAGTACAATACGGTGCAGTAGAAATACTTTCAGGTCTTTTTTAATTTGTTATTAATTTTTTTGATGCGACGTGGGTACACTATTTTAGTTAAAAAATTGAAATAATTTACATTTTAGAAATTTATGTTCAAAAATTTTATTTTTAATTATTTATTACCTTTTTTGTTTTTAATTGTTTTTTTACTTTTGCTGGTGTAATAGAAATACTATCAGAAAATTAAAAAAAAAAAAATTAAAAATCAAAATTGTCGCGGTCAGTGTAACGCAACCATGGCCGTCAAAGGATCTTTTGTTAATAACTTTTTTATTGTAAATTTTTTTGTGGTTCAAAGCGGCTGCAATATTTTGTTAAAAAAAAGTTAAATTTAAATTGTTGCGGTCAGGGTAAAAAAATCATACAAATTAAGCCCCCCTTTTTAAATTATTATAAACTGTTTTTTGGTGCAATGCGGTGCATCATTGGTGCAATATTATATTAAAAAAATTGGAAAAAAATTAGTTTTAGAAATTTATGTTCAAAACTTTCATTTTTAATTCATAACTTTTTAGTTTTTTTTTTTAACTTTTGCAGGTGCATAAGAAATACTTTCAGGAAATTTTAAGAAAAATTAAAAATCAGAATTGTCGGTGCCAGTGTAACGTTATCCTGGCCGTCGAAGGAACTTTGGTTAATAACTATTTTATTTTTGCGGTGCAATAATTTCTTTTTGTGGTGCAATAGGGTGCAATAAGGGTGCAATATTTTGGTATAATTTTTTTTTGAAAATATGTGACGGCCGGGGTAATGAAAACGGGTGGAGATACAGGCGGGTACTGTATCCCCACCCGTTCTCCTTAGTTGGTTTATGTTTTCCTTTTTCACTTTTTGGACGTTGTCACTTCAAAAATGTTTTAAGTTGTGCATTGCCAGAAGTCCATTTAACCAATCGAGTCACGTGAATTAGTAATCTTGATTTAAGTGATGTTATTAACAGTTTCTTGTCACTCCGATGGAGAGATGCCGCGCAATGCTTCACCTTTCGGAGTACCTGTGAATATCTAGCTTTAGGTAGAGTTTGCGTATTATCTTTGAGCAAGAATTATGATATTTAATATTTGTATTTCTTACTCAATAGTATTATTAAAAAAAGAATTATTTTTTGTACACTTTGTTACATTTTTTTACGTTTTCTATATATTTTTTTAAATTTGTTGTTTTTTTGTTGTTTTTTTTTCCTTTTTTTGTTCATATTGTTTATTTGTTTATTTTATTCGTAATGTTTCATTTGAATTTCCTAACTATCTTCATTTGCTCTCTATTTATGCATGTATTCTGCGTTTATTTCTTGTTTGTTTTTATTTTTTTATTCAAATAATGTTTTTTGTGATCTGTGTAATCTGAATTATCAAGTTCTTTAACGTGCACGCAACATTTTGAGAGTATCTACAGTTTTACTTCCTATTTGAAAGAAGGTATAATAAGTGCAACTTTCCTTAACCTGAAAAAGTTGACTCTCAAAGTATCGTAACTAATTTCTAATCTGAATTATCAAGTTATTTAACGTGTATGTAACATCTTGAGAGTATCTACAGTTGTACTTCCTATCTGAAAGAAGGTATAGATATAGGTATAGGTATATAAGTGCAACTTTCCTTAACCAGAAAAAGTTGACTCTCCAAGTAACCTAACCTAATCTAACCACTGGGTCACTTGGCAGCCGTTTAGAAATATATCTTGTATCATTAGGGTTCTTTCGTTTATTGGAGGTATTGCTGACAAAAGCTGTAAATGTTTTTGAGTAAACTATTTAATTAATTTAATAAAAAAAAAAATCGAATGATTCATTTTGTTACATACAAATTTTATGCAAAAATAAATCTTGTTTTGGGCCTTAGAAATTTATAAAAAACGGCACAATGGCGTTGATTAATATGGTGTTTGGGTTAGTAGGAATATTTTAGTTCTGATATTCAAATTGTTTATGTATAAAACACAAGAAAAATATATTGCTTTTTTTACAAAAATTGGTATATGTTTATAAATTGAGATTCTTTGTTAATTTTTTTTTTAATTTAAAAAAATGATGCTTCACCTATTATTTTACATTATTATTTGCTGTTAATTTTCTCTGAGTGTGCAAATAATTTTTACCTAGTAAATACTAAATAAAAGAATTATTGCATTGGAATGATATTTTTTATTGAATGATGCTTATAGATCAATAACAATTATGTGTAAAAAAATAATATCGTTTAAATATGCAGCAAATCTTAAAAATCATAATAATTGCCAGGGTTCATTTTTAATGCTACTACATTAATTAACAAAATTGTTAGATTTGGGTTCATGAAAACCTAAAATTGGTTGTTCAGAAACCGATGTATTCCCAAAGTTTAACTGTTTGGTGAGGTTTTTGGGCTGGGGGAATTATTAGACCGTATTTTTTCAAAAATATTATCAATAAGCAAAGCTGTTACTGTGAATGGTCAATAATATTGTACCATGTTAATTAACTTTTTGTAGATATAGTTGGTTTTAACAAGACTACGTCGCTGCATTGCGGCCCTGATGGTTTTATTATGCATCTCGGAAGTGTTTAGCAGTTCTGCCTTTTTTTATAAAATCCAGGACCTTTTCAAGAGTGATTGTTTTCAGCTCTACTTGGGTTTGTATATGCTTGCCAAAGCGAACTGTTGTATGCTTCGAATTTTCCAAACTTCCGCGGTATAGTGAATTCTTGTATACTCAATCTATGTATGTCCATGTTAATAGCACAGTATACGGTAATCAGTCTTGTAAGTAATTACAGTTTGATTTGACTTGATTGAGTATTTTGTGTTGGTTCTATTAGAAATAATCTTGTGTGATTCAGCCCCTGACAGCTTTTCTACAAATTGTTTTGTTCTTTTGAAAGTTTGCGTTTATTTTTTTCCAGCTTTATGTGAAATCTCAAAAGTGGGTTCTAGTCCAATAAATACCCTTGGTTGTGACCAGTGACTCAAAACATTCTCTGTAATACAAAACCAGTTTGAATTTTTTTATTAGCGATCATAACGCCTGTAATGTTGCTTGGCTGTCAGATATGATGGCAATTTTTTTGTTGAATTAAACTCCCGCCTTTATCATGTATCTAGCGCATCACAATAGCTACTTCCACTAGGAAATGAGAATCAAAATTGCATATTTGCCCAGGTATAGCGTAATACAATCCCCCGTGTTTGAATTCCTATATTGCAGCTTCAGTGTCATTTTGAAAGCTAGTTATAAAATCTGATTTAAAAAAAATGCCATTTTTAAGAGTTTGTTCTCAAGTTCTCATTCAACTGCTACATAGACATTCTAGATCGTAGACACCCACAGATGGTTCAAGAAATAATAGCACACTTTCATTCTCACTTTATAGCAAAAGTTATGTGAAAATAGTAAAAGATTAATACTCAATATTTAAATAAAGTTTGTTTTATCTATTGTAACATTAAAATAAATAAGTTATTACATTTAGTAGCTAAAAAAATACAGTATAATGTTACTTATACTTTTAAAAAAATTAAATTTAATTAGCAAAACAACTTTGGAAGTGGTGTATCAAGTTTGGAGGGTGTAGTGATATTGATTTGATAAAATAAAAATGATAAATAAACACATCTGGGACTCGGCATTAAATTTTCCCCGATATCCGTCCAACTGATGTTAGAACCAATAAATTATCCTACATTCATATTTTTTTATAATCCTTTTTTACCAGCGCATCAAATAATTATTAAATGAAGTGTGTATTGTAAATCACAAGCAGCGAACAAAAGATATTATTAATTGATATTTCTTTCTCCCTCGCTACGTATTTTAGCCGATCGGCTTATTGAATTTATATTTACGCCAGTTTTTATAGCTTGGCACCAGTCCATATTTCACCTTAAAGGAAAATGTATAAATATTTTTCTCGCAATTCCCATCAAGTTTGAGGAAACGTTTTATATATTCGGCTATAAAAGATAATACTGGAATACAATTATTCTTTTTAAATCGAAATATTATTCTTGAATGTAAACATAATGTTTATTGTTATCATTAGGTTTTACATTAAAATTTTGTTATTTTATCTTATTTACAGAAGCACATAAAAACATTGTCATTAAAATTTGTTTTTGTTGTTTTAATTATTAATATCTGGATAGCTCTCAAAATATTGTTTCTTATAAATAAAACATAAAAAACGTACACATTTTTCACATTCTAATAATAAAAACGTGCAATTAATATTATCTACATGCTTGGAATCAAATTTGGTTTTAAAAATTTAGTTTATAATTTAGAAATAATAATTTAGAAAAAAAAATGGATCAAACATATTTCTTTGGCAAATAAGTTTGATAAATCTTAGATACACCGACAAAATTAAAGAAATAAAGATAAATTTGATTTTTTTGTGCAATTTTTTACCTGCGTAAAGTTGACACCTGTATGTTGGAAAACTATTGCATAATTTTCTCCAAGTTTTGCCCAGTTTTAACCAAAAGTCATTTTGTTTTGCCCAGCACCTGTTATCTCATAAGTCAATGGATGAATTTCTATGGTGTGGTACTCCATGAACGAGTTTGAAAAAATAACATATGCCATAATTTTGCCCAAGTTATGCCCAATTTTGCCCAACCAAAGAAAGGTTTTGCCCACAAATACGAGAGTCACAAAATGGCAACTATGATTTTAAGCAATAATATATTTAAAAAAAAAATCAAAAAATCTCAAATAGTTTTGCTAAAGCAAAATTTGTGCTCCATCTATAAATCAGAATGAGTAAGTCAACATTTGAAAAATTATGGAGAATTTCAAATGAATTTATAGAAAACAAGTATTGCATAATTCTGCTCAAGCTATGCCTAATTTTGCCCAACAGTCATTTCTTTTTGCATAGTTCCTACCTCCGTTTGCAAATTTGAAGAAACAACATTGGCTATAATTTTGCCCAAGTTATATCCAGTTTTGTTCAATAATCATTTCGTTTTGCCCACCCCGGTTAACCCACGAGTTAATAGTCAAATTTCTATAGTCTGACAACCCCATAAGCAAGCTAAAATGCGTAATCAAATTGTGGACTCGACTAAACATTTTAACTTAAAAAAGAACGATCCCTCTCTAGGACATCTTAAGGGTCTCCGAGTCTTGCCTAAGATCAATTTTCAATTTTAGGCTTCAAAAGTTACATTGAAATTATTTTCTGCATTTAAGATTTATTAAAGGTACCGTAGTCCAAACTGTAGACTTGGAAAAACATTAAATCCATAAAATAGCATTGTCAAATAACCTTTTAGAGAACATTTTAAAAGCTTCCGAGTTTTTCCAAAGCTTATTTTTCCCTTAATTGACTTTAAAAAGATTTTTTGGATTTGCGATTAACGAAGATTATCGTAAAACGAATTTTTGCACTCGAGCAAAACGTTATACATGTTAACGTTTGTGGCTATTTTAATGATCTTCTAATCTCTCTTAAGCTCAAATTTTAATTTTGGCATTAGACAATGTACTGTTTGTTTGTATTTACGATTCTTTTAGGATGTGTAAATCAAATTGTGTACTTGAGCAAAAATTTCGAGTCAAAAAAGATTGTTCTTTTTTAATACCTATTGGGCAAAACTGGGCCTAACTTAGGCAAAACTATGTAATAGTTTTTGCTTCTAAATTCCAACATTCACACATTCAATTTTTTTAACAATTTTTAAAATGTTTCTTAAAACAAAGTTAAATTAACTATTTGTAGTTCTATTTGTAAAGCTTTCAGCAATTTAATTTAGTTTAAACATATTTGTATTTAATGACAAATTAGACTTTTCAATAACGAGTGTTGTTTGCATTAGCCCTTATGACCGCAGTCATCCCTTTTTTCATACTTCTAATGACGTCGACCATTTTTTTAGGCAAATAAAAAACAGCGTTAGCGTTAAGTTTTTTTGTGTTTTGTACAGTAGAAATTATGATCCAAGTAGATAAGGAAAACGTGCCGGTCAATTTAATTTTGTTAAACCCACTTGATTTAAAAATGCAATGACGCAGTGGACGATAATTAAACAAGGATTGTTTTGCATTACAATAAAATTTTCCCCGATTTGTGGGGCAAATTACTATGTACCACATGGTATTGCTGAACGTCTCTAATTTAACTAGTTAAAGTGCCGCCTTTAATTACCACTAACTGTGAGCATGCCTCTAAACATATTCCGCCCCACACATTAAACAAGCCTTTACCAAAAAGGACTGTAGGAGTAAAATGTCCTTGACGTCAAAATATTTTTTTGCTACTGTCAACGGAATTTACAGACACAATTCTTACCCGTAAACAAAACTCGACTCCATTGACCATAATTCCAATTCTTGTCTCCTCGAGCAAAGTTTAATCGCGCTACTGGATGTCGTCTTTGAAATTGTAAACTCGTCTTCTCATATATAATCCAGCCTGTTTCCAATGTGCAGCATTACGATGGAACATCAATATTTTACTAAACATTAGATACCTTTTAGGTACGTTGTACCATTTTCACTCATTACTGTAACTCTAGCGATGTCAGTTGGTTGACAATATCAAACAACAAGATGAAAATTTAAACGATTCTTTATTAAAGATTCCAAACGTACACCAAAAAAAAAATAGAACTTCTAAATATAAAGCAACACTTAACACAAAAGAATAAAACTTAAAAAGATTTTAACATGCAATAACAGATTGCATGCTTTATCAAATTAAAAATAACAATTAGAACCAGAAAATTCTACGCAGTCCAAAACAGTCAGTAAAAAAATAATTTAAAACAAATAAATTTCGTATCCATTGAATAAATTCTATTTGATTTATCTATTGAATAAATTCTATTTAAATTAAACGGAACATTTGGCATTTCCATTTTCCTACCAAAATTGGTTACTTTATTCATAATGTTATCGTTATTTATATCAGGATAAAATACCGCTTTCAATCTGTAATTAAAATTGATGAATACTCAAATTGCAGTTTTATATGATAAAGAACAAGCTTTTAGCATGAAATAATGTAACGATTGGCTTGGAAATTATTTAACATTGAAATCCCCGACATTCTATTATAGAAATGCTGTATTTTCTCTGCCACCGTTCCTCCCTTTTATTCGACAAAATGGCATTGAAACATAGGATATACGTTTATAAGAGAGAGTATTCAAGGGGAGCCAAAAGTGGGTCATGAACAATTACAGTACGGGATCTGGTTAATGACTCCGAAGCTTTTTTCTCTTCGAGTTTATTTTACTTGATGTCGGGTAGGATTTGTTGTAACAAGGTATACATTTTTTCGTTGCCCCTTGTAGCGAGATTTCAGAGATAATGCGCGAGATCTAAAGCATTTTATCGCATGAACTTTATACGGTTTCCCTGGAAGAATGAAAGGCATTGATTTAATATCCCATCAGACGAGAGAATAAATTTTGAAATAACAAGTGTACAATTGAATTATCACAACTGAATATAGCAGTGGAGATAATTGTAATTACAAATAGAATTAATCAAATTTGTATAAAATGTTATTTCACTATTCTTAAGCGCTTATTGTTTCTCATTTATATTTTATTGTAATTAACAATTAACATCACGTCATGTAAATTAATTATACCGAAATAGCGTTCTTAAGATTATTCTCGAGAAAAGCCAACCAATGTAAATAAGAATTAAAATTTTGGAGGTAGCATTTCACTTTTGAGGAGACAATAAAAACTTAAAAAACTAAAAGCTTCAGGGCTAGACAATATTCCAAAAGAGTTTGCATGACAGTAAAAAATACGTAAAGGGGTCCTATTGATCGTTCCCAATAAGGAATGAACGAGATTAGGGTTTTGAAAAAAGTAAAAAAATAAACACCCAAGAAATACGGTGTTAGACGGACTAATCTGCCTCCCGAATAAGTTAAAAAAACTGTACGAGTATTTGGTACCTTTTGAAAGAGAAGCTAAAGAAATGTTTTTGCAGTTGCAATAGATCTTGAAGGAAGAGAGGAGCACAGTTAACCCCACATTATGTAAAAGCCTCTTAGTTTTCTAAAATTAAGAAAACAAAAAAAATCAAACTATGTGTGCTGTTAAAGTTGAATGTTCGAAATGCGTTTAACATCACGCTTCTTGAAAGTAAATAGTGAACGAGTTAAAGAAAAGAGATAGAGCATTAAGACAATAAATACAGCTTTTTACGTCCAAGAAGCTGTACGAGTATTAAGTACATTTTGAAAAAGAAGCTAAAGAAATGTTATTGCGGTTGCAGTAGAGCTTCAAGGAAGAAAACAGCACAATTATCCCCACATTGTTTATAAGCAAAAGAGTTTTCTAAAATTAAGAGAAAAAAAATGAAACTGTATTGTATCTGACTGTTAACGTTTGAAATATGTTTTGGAAGCGAATAGTTAAAGAGGAGAGGTAGACCATTACGACAATAAATGCTGCTTTCATAAGAGAAATGTCATAGAAAAGAACGGAGAGAAACACCTCTAAAATTTAAAGTACGACGGAATCTTTAAACTACAACAAAATAAATAGACGCATAGACCGGTTTCAAAAGAATCGATTGGCTATAGGTGCTGTCCAAAAAAAATCCATTATTTGTTCTTTTGTAAGGTCCACAGAAGAACAAATAATGCAATGCTAATCATGCTAGACATTCAAAATTTTGCACCGAGGCATCAAATAATAGAGACAAAAAACAGGAAGTATTGAATAAAAAATAAACAGCTACCTGAAAGGCGGATGGCTGAAGAACATCAAATAAAGATAACAGGCGGTATTCTACTGCGATCAGTCATATGGGTCTTCTATACGTATATACTTTACTTAAGACATGCACAAATCGGTTTGTATTTCGAAACCCGTGTGTCTGGACGAGAAAACTGTATATCGTCCCATGAGCTCGGTTTGTGGATTCTTGAAAAAATTGCACAAACTAGGTTTGCACAGTATTGACTGTGTTGTATGGATATGAATTTAACCCTCCTACCGTTTTGTGTTATGAGAAGTGTTGCCAAGGCTGAAGATTTTTTCCCACTTTTAAGAACTTTACTGTGTTAGCTAATTATTATTTTATCATCATTATGAACGAATAAATTAATTGAAACTACAGCAGCGAAGCAGGGTTGCAGTATAGGCAATATATTACAAAATGGATTATGCAAAAGGCAATATTGGGATGAATATTAAGATTTTGCGGTGGGCTCCTATTTGGACAAATTTTTTTAAAGCGTTTTGATCTGTTCTATAAACAAATCAAGTATTATATAATTATAATATTAGAATTAACCAAACAAACGTTGAATGGCAAGGTTCGTAGTATATTATTGCAGTAATAAATACAGAAAACTAATGATATCATTCAACAAAAACAAAAAACACGTTATCGAGATCGGAACAACATAAATTTGGGCCGCAATATTTGTATCGTTTTTTGTTACGATCGTCGAGGGCGTAGCTATAAGAATAAATTTAAATTTACCGCCAAAAATGTATTTACAAATGGGGCGATTTGGACGATATCTATTGGAGTTTTTGGCAAACAACTTGGGCAGAATACTGACAACCCTGTAGATAAGTACCTGCAGCCTAAAAAGGTGGGACTGGATTGTAGTTCGAACATACATGTTTGATACTTGTAGACAGGACACAATGTACCGTATAGTTTGCGCAAACTATACCGTGCAGTCAAGTTGCTAGTATGTGGAAAACTCGTTTAGCCTGTTACTGTAGAATTTATTTTACAAAAATATTACCAAACAATACAACGACATGGTGTACAAGGTATTAGATTTGCAGATAACACTGCAATTTTAGTCAAAACTAAATAACCATGAACAACTCAAATCTGCAGAATAAAATAATGATACTCAAAAAATCAGCTTCGGCTAACATAAAAAAGTAGAAGTTGTGATACCAAACGGAGGTTACAAACTCAATAAGATCAATATAAAAATTAGAAGAACATTGATTTATTACTACTGCATAAACTACTATTAAAGACAAATATGGTAATATACTCCAGCCAACAGAAAAAATATGCGGGCAAGAACTGCGCACTTATATATCAAAAAACTTATTACACTCACCGGCATAAGCGGCGACCAGAAAGTAGGACGGACCAGCTTCTCGACGACAATGAAAATCTGGCTAATCAGGCAAATTAACTCCCTTAAATCAGTTATCTAAAAGTAAAATGCAATGATCGGTCAATTGCTATCAAAAGATAAATAAATTGCTTAATAGAAGGGCAGCCGGCTAAGGAATGCACAAAGAGAGGCAATGAACTATAAAAGACTCAAACTTTTTGTGTTAATTATACAAAAAAGCGGTAAAAACAGCAAAACAACAAATAAAAACTGGGCCTCTACGCGTTCTTTTGACATTTTTTTTGTTGTTTTGTTGTTTTCACCGCTTTTCTGTATAAGAAACACATAAAACCCATTAAATGCTTATTTGAGTTGCATATAGTTCAATTCCTCTTATTGTACAATTCTTAACCATCAAATAAAAAGAAATTGCAGTACAGTATTTAAATACTAAAAATTCTGCAAATTAATACCAATGAAATAAAAATAAAACGGCAGAGCCTCACCACGTCTCTTACAAGATCATAAAACTAGTTTTGGAGAAATTCTCGAAAACTCTTCTGCAAGTAACAAACATTGCCCTGAGAGAAGTCAAGCTTCCAGAAAAATGGAAGAAAACAAATTTGATACTTATCAAAATATCAAAATATAAAACAAGAAAGAAAACAACAAGTTACACGTGGAAATACCTACTCAATACAACGGAGAAGCTATTAGAATAGCTCATAGTAGCGAAACTAAAAAAGAAATAAAACAGGAAACCTGTCTAAGAACCAGTTTGGTTTTACAGAACGGCAAATCTATCCTAAAACCACTGGATATAGTAAAAACATGGCCAAAAAGGAAATGGGCAATACCTTGAAAACTAGAAGCTACTGCAAACTGATTACAGTTGATATAAAGAACATCTTCAACATTGCTTCTCGGAAAGAAATGATGACAAACTAGAAAGAAGAAGAATAACAATACGCCTCATAGTACTCATCAAAAACTCCCTGAAACTAGAAGCTACTGCAAACTGATTACAGTCGATTTAAAGAACGTCTTAAACAGCGCTTCTCGGAAAGAAATGATGACACATTAGAAAGAAGAGGAATAACAATAAGCCTCATAATACTCATCAAAAACCAATGGATCAACAACAATGATGGCTCCTACAACAATTTGTCTTCGGCTTATACATATGAAACATACACACGACAACATTCTAAAATATCGTTCGCCGACAATACTGACTTACTAGTGGTAGAGAGAAACAAAGCAAAACTGTAAGACAAATCAGCAAATGGATAATAGAAAAAACGGCACAACCATCACCATAGAAAAGAGAAGCAAAGAAACTAATCGGAAGAACTAAGATGAGTTTTAGAATTCATAATAAGGAAATAGAGTTAAATACTGTGGAGTTGACTTTGATAAGGACTTCCCTCTCTGCACCCTTATAGAAAGAATCTGTAATACAGCAAGGAAAATTGATACATCTATATAGAAAGAATCCTACCTAATGAAAGAAAGGCCAAACAAAGAATACTAACAGCCGTAGCAAAATCGGCCTTTCTATACATAGCATCCAGCTTAGCCAAAGGAATAAAATACGTAAAAAAGCAAGAAAAAGTAAATAGTAATCAGATCAAGCTTGTGCCAAAAAAAAAACCTAAAAAATACGTCACAACATCGAAGAAAATCAATCGGGTATTAGGCAAACTAATACCGCTGGATCTTACGGTAAGAGGATTGAGAGAGAAATAAAAGAAACTGATGGTTGTGAGTAAACCTACAGCCTTGGGTAAATTAATCGTCTCCCAAGATAACAGGTTATGGACGCTTTAATAAGTACCTGGCGCTATTCAAAATGAGAAATGACGGGAAAATGCCCATTTTGCAAAGCGAAACATACCGCAAAATGCACCGGGTTTCACTGCGCGATATGGAGAGAAGAAAGAAAGAGGAGATGTTGGAAAGCAAAGAGAAGTGGAACACAATAAATCTTTTAACCCGCTATACAAGCTTCGGCCTTCGGACGTCCGGCGACCGGTTGCACTAAAAATCCCATACACGCTCCGGCAGACCAGACAGTTCCGTTTGCGGAAGCCGCCGGACGTCCGGCAACCGGTTGAATCAAAAACCTCTTACATGGGCATACTTGACAGCTCTGTTTTTCACATAAAAAATTTATCATGTTAATAAATTAATTAATTTGTTTTTCATTTATATGTAATTGGTTGCTATTATATTTTTGTATGATAAAATATTAAACAATTACAAAAAACCGCTTCGAATACTAAAATTAGTTCATAATTAATAAATTTTAAATAATATTTTTAAATGTTCTACTATCCTGCCGTCAGTTGGGCCGGTTGTACAAACGTATTTTTGTTCAATCACAGGCCGCCTCTTGAATCGGACCTGACAAGCCGCCGCAGCCTAATTACGTTGCGGTCGCCAGACTTCCGGCGGCCTTCGCATTAAGTACTGTGGGCCGTCCGGCTGCCTGCTTTGACAGATCAGATCTGTAGTATTGCTGGTGTAGCCCGGCGTCATGCGCAGGCAAAACTGTGAGGCCTGCCAAAACGTTTAGCGGATTTTACACCAGAAACGTTAAAGAGATAGAACGACAAAAGGCATAAACAACTGCTATAAAAAATAATTTAAAAAAGAGAAATAATAGTGACGTGACTGAAGATATGCTGTGAAAATAATTTCCACAATCTCTGCATAGAGTGGGGAGGGTTTGTAGTTTAGTCGGTGGGCACTTTGAGATCGATCCTCGGGCGACCCAACTGAATCCAGCACTTAGACTTTTAAAGATATTCTCCTCACCCAAGAACAGAATATAGAGGCTTATGCCAAACAACGGCACTAGGTACATACTCTTCACTCTATTAGACGCACAAAGAATACAAATTAGATAAAACTGCATAAAGAAGAAAGCAAATGTAAAAGGTAAAACTTTAAATAGATCAGTAGAGATATTGGATAAAGAGAGAACTCTCAAGTACTAATATGGCACGGATTGTTTTAGAGATACCTGAAAAAGATAAGAAAATGAACAGAAAAGAGGGCAGAGGAAAATGACGAAACGAGAAAGATGAAAAAAGAAATAGGAAAGCAAAGATATAAAATGGATCTCATAACCTCGTGGATGCTGAGAAAGAAAAGCCATGTCTTCTAGGATATTTACACCTTTAGATAGAAATTTTCAATTTTTTTATGCAATTATTCCCCTTTTGTTACATTTCCAACTATTAGTATATATTTTTTGATACGTTACAATATATACACACTCCAGTTTGCAGATGACCAGGTGCTCATGGCCCAAGACAAGGACGACCATCAATACATGACCAGGAAATTTAAAGAAGAATATGAAAAAGCATGTCTTTCGATGAATCTCGACAAAACTAAATATCTATGTATTGGGGGAGAATCCGACGACTTGGAATTTGAGAATGGAGAAATAATATTAACGTGCAATA